>JAKOGI010000100.1:710000-787500 GCA_029747015.1 Carnegiea gigantea | reverse complement strand
GGTGGGTGCATCACGGTGAGACATTTCTGGAAGATGATGCAGCTGCAACTTCCTCATCCAATTCACAAGTAACACCCAACCCTATGAGGGATATGGTGATGGATGTGTACGCACCTGTGGCATCTGCATTAGTGCAATATGTGCCGCACAATGGAGACCATGAACCAAATGCCAATGCGAAAAAGTTCCTTGAACTAATCCAGGCAGCGGAGAAACCATTGTACGAGGGATGTGAAATGTCACTGCTTAAAGCTGTTGCGCGGCTTGCAAATCTAAAATGTGAATATGATCTACCCCATCGAGCGGTCGATGGTATTGTATCCTTCATAAAGGATATATGCCCAAATAATAACGACATGGTCGGTAATTACTACAAAGTGAAGAAGTTGCTTGCGGGTCTTCAAATTCCACATCAAAAAATAGATGTTTGTCCCAATGATTGCATGTTATTCCGGAAGGGGGCAGAGGGGCTCGATAGATGCTCTTTTTGTGATGAAGGTAGGTACTTGAGGACCAGCAGACAAGGGAGACAAATCCCGAGAAAGCAGCTAATATATTTCCCCATCGGACCGCGACTACAATGTCTTTATGCAACAAAGAAAACTGCTCAGAGTATGCGATCGCACTATGAGCACAAGCGGCCTCCTGGGGTCATGGCACACCCATCCGATAGTGAGGCGTGGAAACATCTAGACGTTTCGTATCCTTCATTTGCCGCCGAACCTCGCAATGTGCAGCTAGGGTTGTGCACTGATGGCTTCTCTCCATTTGGTCATTATGGTCAAACATATTCATGCTGACCAGTGATTGTCACCCCTTATAATTTGCCCCCATGGATGTGCAAAAAAAGACAGTTCAAGTTCATTGCTCTCCTCATTCCCGGTCCGAAGAATCCAAAAGGAAATATTGACATATATATGCAACCTCTTATCGAAGAACTGAAGCAACTGTGGAATGAAGGAATACCAACATATGACGTCTCCCTAAGGCAGAATTTCGTAATGAAGGTTGCAATTCTGTGGACTGTGAGTGACTTCCCTGCGTATGGTATGCTTTCTGGCTGGATGACTGCTGGAAGGTTAGCATGCCCCTACTGTATGGAACACACAAAAGCATTCAGGCTAGCCCATGGGAAGAAGCAATCGTGGTTTGACTGTCATCGCCAATTTCTCCCACCAGATCATAAATTCCGGTGTAACAAATCTGCATTTTACAAAAACAGGGAGGACCATTCTCAACCTCCTCCTATGCTGACCGGGGAGCAGGTTTGGAGTCGTGTCTCTTCCCTCCCGACAGCAACAGATCACAAGGGAAAAGTGGATGGGTACGGACAGTCACACAATTGGATCAGACGTAGCATATTTTGGGAACTACCTTATTGGAGCAAGATGTTAATACGACACAACCTTGATGTCATGCACATTGAGAAAAATGTGTTCGAGCAGATAATTAACACGGTTTTGAATGTGAACGATAAAACAAAAGATGACATCAGTGCGAGGGAGGACATGCGTACCCATTATAAACATAGGAGACTTAATGTTCATGTTGTTGTCGATGCCGACGGACGCCGGCGAGAAGTTATGCCACACGCTCCATATGTTTTGAAGAGGGAGTACAGAAAGGTGGTGTGTGAATGGATCCGTAAAGTGAAATTCCCAAATGGTTACGCCTCGAACTTGAGTAGGTGTGTGGACGTGAGGAATGCTTCACTGCATAACATGAAAAGCCATGATTGTCATGTTTTTATGCAGCGATTGCTGCCTCTGGCTTTCAGAGATCTCTTACCCACCAATGTCTGGAATGTGCTAATTGAGCTAAGCCAGTTCTTTCGAGATTTGTGTTCGTCGAAGTTGCATGCTGATGACGTAGTCCGTTTGGAGAATAACATTGCAGAAATTTTGTGCAAGTTGGAACGAGTTTTTCCCCCCGCTTTCTTCAACGTAATGGAGCATCTACCTGTCCACTTACCTACGGAACTAAAACTTGATGGGCCGGTTCAATATCGATGGATGTATGACAACGAAAGGTATGACATAACTCACAGAAATCGTGTCAGCGGAATGTAGGTACAGAAATAACGTTTGGGTGGGTTGTGTTACAGGTTTCTTCATCACTTGAAGGGGAAAGTAGGCAATAAAGCACGTGTTGAGCCTTCAATTTGCTATGCATACTTAATGGAAGAGATAACGAACTTCATTACGAACTACTTTGACGACAGTGTTGATGTTAGGGCACAAGATTTGCCGAGAAATGTGATGAACATTGAGAAAGACAAATTCGATACCAACCTCTCAGACATTTTCTCCCGTAACGTTGGATATGCCCCGAATGAGGGGAGCATGCAGTTCTTGGATCATTTGGATCATCGGTTAGCGCACGCATATGTCTTATCCAATTGTGGGTTGTTAGGAGAATATGAACGGTAAGCTTATGTACTCCTTATGGATGAAAACGGTACATACCTTAAACAGGATCATATGATTTTGTCCATACATTGTGTAGGATGTTCGAGCAGGAGATGATCCACCAAAACCCTCGAGTTCGAGTCGAGAATGTGTGGGGAAATTATGAAGAAAAATTTCCGGAATGGTTCAAAGCAAACGTATGTTTTGCCACAATGTGTTTCGCTTACATTGCAGACGTATTTGTATTCTTTTTCGATACTGACAACATCTTTGATCAATTGTGGTTACGACGTCCATGTAGGTGTTGCAATCCAATGTTGACAACGACATCCTAAAAGCACTTGCCTATGGCCCTAAAAGGCATGTTCGTCGTTGGGATCATTACTATGTCAATGGCTTCAACTTCCACACATATGAATATGGGAAAAACAAGGCCACAATGAATTACGGCGTTTGCGTGAAAGGAATGGATGGAAGGGAATATTATGGCGTTCTCCAAGATGTTATCGAGTTGCACTATATTGGGGATATTCGTTCGTATAAGACGATATTGTTTAAGTGTGATTGGTATGACTGCATTAATGGTGTTGTTGTCCACGACACGTACAAATTGGTTGATGTCAATCACACGAAGAGATATCCCAAGTATGATCCATTTGTCCTTGCAAGTCAGGTCACCCAAGTTTGCTTCATACCTTATCCTATGAAGGACGACACTAAAAAGGATTGGTGGGCAGTGTTAAGAATGAAAGCGAGACCCATAGTAGATGCCCCCGAAGAGGATACACCATTCCAAGTAGACGAAAACGACAACACGCCTAGTCTAGCAGATGTTGACGTGGACGAAGATGTTCCCATCGTAGAAGAAGAGGAGAATGAAACGGATGACAATGTCGATGAGGAGGTTGAGGCCGTCGACGATGGCTCTGAAGATGCATCGCAGGACGGGTTACTGGATGAAGACGATGATGGGGACGACTTCACTGAATCAATGTTCCTGTAGTGCAATTCGATGTGATGAAGACGCAGTTTGCGTCTTCATCACATGGACCTTGTGTTATGTACGTTAAATGTGTTTGAACTGTAAAGGCATCTTCTGCTACTATATGTTATGTTGTGTATGTAACATGCCTTCATACCAGATTGCGTATTGGTTGGTCCCGTACTGTATTCATGCATTTCGTCAGCTTAATAACACATCGTACATTGCTAAGGGTATACTATTTAGTGTTGTTTGGCAGACATTTTTCAAATTTAAATGCATGCACTTCTCTAATTGATTTTCATGACATGGTGCAGGAGTAGGTAAGCATGGACGGGTCGAGCTTAGCCATTGCCCAGTACGACTCCCAGGAGACGCAGCCTCCGGAGTTCCCGTTGGAGGACGCTAGCACCACATTCACACGAGTTCGACTTGTGCCTAACACCGACAAGTGGTAAGCGTCAGTAACTTTCACAATTCATAAGCCCGACCCGTCATACGTTTTCCTTGAATTTGTGGCAATGCTCTATCGCAGGTTTGGTGATCGAGATGTCGCACGAGCCATCTCTGAGACCATTCGTACCTACTACAAGGATGCTTTCATGTGTTGGCGGGACGCCCCTGCGGATCACAAGCAGTTTTGGTGGAATTGTTTTAAGGTAAAGGTTTTACATTTTGCAATATATGTATACTGAGTTTGTTTTCCCTTTTTTGTCGAATGTCAACCCAAATTCTCCGGATGTGTGATCCGTTGAGATGTGTACTTGGTTTACTCCAGGCGTGTGGCCCGTTGAGTATGGGAGTGTATGTTGTTTATCTATTAATTGCAAGGAGGTAATGTAGGGCTTTTAGCCAGGGTAATGGTCAACTTTTAGGTGAAACCCTGTCCGTTTCTTTCCAGGGATATATATGAATATGCATATTTATGTTCATACATATATGAATAAATGTATACTGAGTTTGTTTTCCCTGATTTTTTGGAATGTAAACCCCAATCCTCTGGATGTGTGATCCGTTGAGATGTGTATGTATGTACTCCAGGCGTGTGGCCCGTTGAGCGTGGGAATGCAAGTTGTATTTGTAGTTAATGCAGGGAGATAATGTATGGCTGTTAGCCAGGGTAATGGTCATTTTTAAGGCGAAACTCTGTCCGTTTCTTTCGAGGGACATATATGTGTGTGTGTATATATATATATATATATATATATGTATATATATGTACATATGTATATATGTAAATGTATATATATAGAAATATACATATATGTATACATATACATATGCAGAAATGTATTTACATACATATATATATATATATATATATATATATATATATATATATATATATATATACACACGTATATACACACGTGTATACGCATACATATACCCGCATATACACGTACCTGTACACGTACATACACATACATATACACGTATAGATATATACGAATATGCACATTTATGTTCATACATACATGAATAAATGTATACTGAGTTTGTTTTCCCCTTTTTTTCGAATGTCGACCCCAATTCTTCGGACGTGTGATCCGTTGAGATGTATAGTTAGTTTACTCCGGGCATGTGGCCCGTTGAGCGTGGGAATGTGTGTTGTATTTTTATTTATTGCAGGGAGGTAATGTATGGCTGTTAGCCAGGGTAATGGTCAATTTTAAGGCGGAACTTTGTCCGTTTATTTCGAGGGATATATATATGTGTGTGTGTGTATATATATATATATGTATACATACGTGTACATATACATATACATGTATGTATATATATACATATGAATATGTGTATTTATATATATATATATATATACACACACACACACGTATATACACACGTGTATACACATACATATACCCGCATATACACATACTTGTACACGTATACACACATACATAAACACGTATACATATATACGAATATGCATATTTATGTTCATACATACATGAATAAATGTGTAATGAGTTGGTTGTCCTCTTTATTTCGAATGTCAACCCCAATACTCCGGATGTGTGATCCGTTGAAATGTGTAATTGGTTTACTACGGGCATGTGGCCCGTTGAGCGTGGGAATGTGTGTTTATCTATTTATTGCAGGGAGGTATTGTATGGCTTGAAGCCGGGGTTATGGTCAATTTTAAGGCGGAACTCTGTTCGTTTCTTTCGAGGGACATATACATGTGTGTATATATGTACATATATATCTATATATATATATATATATATATATATATATATATATATATATATATGTGTGTGTGTGTACATGTATGTGTATTGAGTTAGTATTCCCCTTGTTTTGGAATGTAAACCCCAATACTTCGGATGTGTGATCCGTTGAGATGTGTACTGGGTAATGTATGATTTTCAGGCAGGGAAATAGTCCATTTTATGACGGAGTTCTGTCAGTTTCATTGTAGAACAGTATATACATAAGCACGCACACAAATCCGCCCCCCATGCGCACAAAGAGTGAGATACATGAAGGCGTAAATATATTAATGGTAGTGATTGTTGTGTACATGTAACGGGTGAGATTAATTTCGCAATTGATTTATTCATAACTGCAATAACCCGCATGCACAGTATATTAAATATGTATGTTACTAAATCAATCTTGTGACTTGCATGTGCAGGAACGATTCACATGGGATCCTGAGCATGAGGACTTAGTCAGAAGAGAATGACAGCAGAAGGTCCGTGTCAGACTGAAGGATATAGTGCACAAGACCGCGAAGGACCCTCCAGAGAAGATCATTCATTGGATGACTGATGGTCTTCGCACTTCACTGAAGACCAAGAGGGAAACAGATGAGGAATTCAAGAAGCGGTTGGAGCGAAACAGGAAAAACAAGGTAGAGGGGCCGAAGGCAAAGATTGGGCACAGTCAGGGGTCAATATCAGCAACAATGTGGGCTCAGAGACTGGTACGGAAATGTTAATTACTTCTGTGAAATACATTGTCTTCACTTTGAAAAGTTGCCCGTGTGGAAATATATATGTGTGTATGACAGGCGAAACAACTGGGAAGAAGACCTTCGGCTGCTGAGTTATTTGCCACCACTCATTCCAAGGTTGATGAGAGCGGTCAACGCATTTAGTGCGATGAGTACGCACAGAGTGTGTATGTAAGTATTACATGAAGGCTTCGTTCACTACGTAGATGCCTGAAATGTACGCATATGTAATTTGTTTGCCTTCCTGATTTGTTTCCAACGATGCAGGAAAAATATGAGCAACTGAAAGTAAGAACTGATGTGCAAGTCGGTTCCGCAGCAGATGATCACTTGTTCTTCAAGGCAAGTGGTGGCTAGAGTGACAAGGGCTCCATATACGGACTTGAAAGAGAGGGTCCAGCCATGTTTGAGAGACCGATCACGTCTAGGCGTAGTGGTGGCAGCACTTCATTGGCATATTCTTCCCCCATAGTAACCCAACTCCAAGATCAGTTGCAAGCGACACAGAATGAGTTGCAAACGACTCAAGCTCGACTTCATTCGATAGAGGAGGAGATGAGGAGTACTAGGGAGGAGTTGAGTAGTACTAGGGAGGAGTTGAGTAGTACTAGGGAAGAGTTGGAAGCTACAAGGAAGGAGATGGATGCGCAACGGATTGGGCTGCTGGAGCTTAATGCTCGGTTTGATAGTTTCTCGGCGCTGCTTGGCCACCCCACCCGTGCGGACAACTCTCAGGCATCATCGTCGATGTAGGTATGTGTAGTTGTACACGTTAATGAACGTGGTACTGTGTAACATTGGGCTCGGAATTTCATACACGTGACCGACTGAACTCTGTAATTGTTGCGTTCGTGGAATGCGAAATTGTGGATATTTTGGTGTAATTTGTGTAATTTCGGTGTAATTCAGGGATGCTGAAATATATGCCCAGGTTAGAGACCGAAATTGATATTCCGATCTCTGTTTGAGACCGAAATGAAAGTTTGGTCTCAAACACAGGTAGACAAGAACATCAGCTTGTGTTGGAGACCAACCTGAAAATCGATCTCCAATTGAGACCGGTAACCGGTCTCCAGTAGAGAGTGGTAGCTTCGGTCTCAACTAGAGACTGCCCCTTCGATCTCAATTGGATACCAATAATTTTGGTCTCAGATTGAGACCAGATGTATTGGTCTCCAATTGAGACCAAAATTGGTGGTCTCAATTAGAGACCGGCACAATTTGGTCTCCAATGGAGACCAAGAAAATTGGTCTCAACCAGAGACTGGCCCAGCTTGGTCTCAGTTGGAGACCACTAAACTTGGTCTCAATTAGAGACCGGCATATTTGGTCTCTGTTGCAGACCGACATGTCTGGTCTCTAATTGAGACCAAAACATTTGGTCTCAATTAGAGACCAGCCCATTTTGGTCTCAAGTGGAGACTACTGTGCCCGAAACTGGTCTCTAAATTTGAATTGCTACCAAAGGTTTAGAGACCGGTGCTTTTCGGTCTCTGTTTGGTCTCTAAAATTATTTAGAGATCAGATTTCCCCATTTAGAAACCGAAAAGCTTCGGTCTCTAACTGGGCGGATTCTTGTAGTGTAACTTCAATCCATTTCAATAAAAAATACTAACTACAACCAACTTCAACCTACTTTAACCCACATCATCAAAATTTTATTCTCACTATTTTAACCAACTTCAAAAAATATACCAACTTCAACCCATTTCAACAAAAAATACTAATTTTAACCCACTTCAATCTAGCTCAACTAACTTCATCCTTTTACCAATGAAAAGAACATACCCTTATTTTGTTTTATTTTCCAATTTCAATTTCTTAAACAAACCTATGTTGTAATACATGTGAATTTATAGTTGGAAAAAGCTGACCTGACACGATTACCAACCCGAACTTGACACGAAGTTAAGCGGGTTTGGGTATGAAGTTTAAACTCGTTTAGTTAAATGGGTTAACACGGTAAACCCGTTTAATTAATTGGGTTAGATTCAGGTTGAGAATCTCGACACGACAAAATACCTATTTAACCAATTTAATTAAGCAGATTAAATAGGTAAACCCGTTTAGTGATTATTTACCGTTTACCGTTTATCGTTTACATTTTTGGTGTGAATTAGACTTTGGAGAATTAGGCTTTGTGGTCTTTTTTATTAACTTGTTGGTTGCTGACTTGCTGATTATGTTATTAAGAATTTCAGACAATTTGAATTTTATTTGCTGTTGTTTAAGACTTGATGTGGACATAGTTTATAACTTAAATAGTTAGTTCTTATGTGAACTTTCTAGACCATAACATTATGTTATGCTGCTAACTGTTTTATTGAAAAAAGCTCTAAATATACTGGAAATAATAAATTAGCTGCTATGTTGTACTTTTGAAAGTAGCTATGCCTTAGGAGGCTAGAAAATATGTAACTTGTTTAGTAAATTATCTTTGAATTTGTGTTGCAATTAAACAGGTTGGTGGGTAAATAGGTAACCCGAACATAACCCGTTTTACCCTTTTACGTAAAGGGGTTAGGTTCAGGTTAGTTTGTTTAAATATTAAGTAATTTTCAACTCATTTAAGTTCGATATAATACAAACTTAATCCGACTCGATGTATTACCCAATTCTACATGTGATTGAATCAAAGACTTCCATGCAGAAAATATTAAGCTTTATACCAATCTGCTATGGGGCCTAGCAGGCTAGCAGTAGGCAAACCATCTTTGATAATTTTGACTACTTTGGGCCTCTTCGGCTTTGAATAAGTCGAAAAGTACAAGTACAGGGTACATCTCATGTTTTTGGTACTATGGTCAACGGGCCCTATCCCTTTTTGTGCACGAATTTTGAAGCAGCCTAATATAAACCCTCAGCCAGTGCAATTCGCTACTAACTACTTGCTGTGAATGGGATCTCTGTGTGCAGCTATTCCATGCATGCTCCATGCACCTTCCTAATCAGCTCCATAAGAACAACTTTCAAATGGGATTATGAGGATAAAGTCGTTGAAGATCTTTTATCAATTATTCAACGTCCAATTTTCAAATCCACACAATAAAAAAAAGAGAATATTTTTTGGGCGAATAAAAAAGAGAATGTTAGGGATACTTTTTCCAACAAAAAAGTGATAAGAATTTTGATATCTTCTTTTTGTAAAATGATACGTGTCTTGTTATAAGACACTTTCTAAATGCCTTGTTTCCACTTTAAATCATATTGTCATATTTTAAAATTGAAAAAATGGTATATGTAATCGAATAGTAGAATCATATTACAAGTTAGAAAGTGTGTAAAATCATGTTTTCATCCATAGTCTACCACAGCTCTAAAATACGTGTATCAGATGGTCTCGCAGATAGAGTTGATCCGATTACGGTGTTATTTGATATTTTATCGACATAGCCGACAAATATTTAAGCTTAGCAAATTTATAATTAAGCGTAATCATTAAAACTTGATGATTTTAAATAATAAAACATGTTAATTTAGAATTAGACAAGATATTTAAAAGTGTTTTATCGCAAGATATATATCATCACTCCTTCTTTTTATACTTTTATACAATATTTTCTTACTGCATTGGTTAGAATTAGAGTGCTTTCTTGAACATAAGCCTCTATGCATGCACGTCTAATCGGAGACAAGCAATTTTCCTTATGGGGGGAATTGGTTGGAGCATAGTTCTTACGTACACTTGGATTGGATTGTTAACCTGCCACAGTCCCACACATTCCCCCTCAGAGGAAAAAAGGGGTTGTCCAATGTCCCATTTGGCCTCCTAAAAGAACATTACAAGACTACTAACCCTATATATGTACTTGTATAAATGTAAAATTCTCCTTACTTCAAACTATATAATCCAATATTTTATTTAAATTAACGGTGTGTTTGGTATGGGGAAAAATCATTTTCCTAGAAAATAATTTTTCCATTTTATGCTGTTTGGTAAAAGGCGGATAGGAAAATTGTTTTCAGGGGAAAATTATTTTACCCCATGGGAAGGAAATTGTTTTCCTTTGAAAAAGTAGGGAAAATCATTTTTCAGCTCTCTACTATTTTAGTTTCAGGTCCGATTTTCGTTCTCTTTCTTTACTTCTCCTCTATCTCATTCTTTGCTTCCCTCTTAGCTCTCGCATTTTTAGAATAGCAATAGCTTAGAGTTGAGTTTGCTCTCTCTCTCTCTCTCTCCCCCCTTCTCTCTCTTTATGAACGCCCCCTTTTTTCTCCATGCTTAGGCTAAGAAAAACAAAAATATTATTATGACTTTGTAAGGCCTGTTTGATGACTAAGTTGACTGGCTATCTATTAGCTTAGCCTATTATATTAGTAGCAAATAGTTGGAAATGATTGTCTTGGAAATAATTTTTTATTCTATTAAACAACAGAAAATGAAGTGCAAAGAAAATGATTTTCATTCCTACCACCAAACAGTAGAAAATGTAAGTGAAAAATCATTCTTCTTGAAAAAATATTTTCTATGAAAAATGATTTTCCGAAAAAATGATTTTTCCCCTCACCAAACACACCTTAAATTGTTTAATTGTATTGCTTTACCTTTATGTTCAAAATAGATCATCCAACCAATTTAAGTTGTTATTATAAATTTTGTTTGCGGAGATAATATACACCAAGAAAGCTTTTCCTCATTTTTATAGACAGATAGTAATTTAACCCAATTAATAAGGGTTTCGGAAACCTGCTAAATATATTGTCAAAGATTAAGTTCGGTTGTTTAAGTTGAACAGCAAATCTGCAAATGCACATACTTTTGACCCGGATACGTAGGCCCTATTCAACAATTCAAGCGTTCGCTGATTCTTTGCTCTGCCACCAACATCTTTTGGATCATAACATGAATTTATCCTTTTTATTATTAAATAAGTTTTAAAAAAACAGAAAGAAAATAATACAAGGCTTAGCAAGATATATAATTGTCGAAACCGACTAGACGGAAAATTATCCAATTAAAGTATAATCTAAACCCACATTAAAGCTTGAAAGACAACATGGAGAAATAAACTATCCCAAACTTTGCAATCTGTTTAAAAACTTGATTAATTAGCACGCTAGTCAACCTTCATATATATGTTCTTTTCAGTTGAAAGTAATGAGTTGAAGGTGTAATGAATTGAAAGAAGATGAAAAGAGTTGAAACTTGAAAGAAGTGATAAATAAAGCATACTAACCTTTAAATTCATGTTATGCATGGTTTATTTTAAAATTATAGCTAACATATTTTTAGAAATATTATCATTAATCTTATAATTTAAAATTTTAGAAATAATAATATTGATATATCTATAATTTATTTACTTGTTCTTAATTGAAATAGTTGAAAAGATGAATATTGTTTAAATTTTTATTTTTAAATAGAACCTTAATAAATACTTAACATGACATGTGTTTTAGTAATTTCCAAGTTTGCTGAAGATGACGTGGGATGAGAGAGCAGGCTTATGTGATAGCACGTGCGAAACATCTGTCCGCCCTCTTCCTCGAGCGTGAGACCTACAAAAAGGACACTACCGGATTGTTGTCCGGGGAACACCTCTCCGACGGTTAAGTCAATTGGGGGTCATAGTAAAAGATAAAGCAATAAAGAGAGAGAGTTTATGAGGGATAAGAAATAAGCCAGGAAGCGAATCCTTTTTCCGAAGTAGGTGAGTATTTATAACTCTTGTAGTAAATGGTAGAATGGTAATTTTATTCTAGAGGTTCTCTTAATGGGCTGCCAAGCAATTTGCTCCGTTGGGCTCCTGAATGTTGCCCCAAGGATCCCGCTGGGGCCTACTGCGCCTAATTGGACCTAGCCCACAATCGGTTATGTGGGGGTCCATCCAAAAAATCATATTTTCTGGATCAACATATATCGCAACCGTAACGTTTGAATTCACTTTTATATATATATATATATATATATATATATATATATGTATGTATGTAATATATATATATATATATATATATATATATATATATATATATATATGTATGTATGTATGTATGTATGTATGTATGTATTATTAGCCCATGCAAAATTTACAAGCCCTTAATTAATGCAACAAAACTTCAAAGTGCAAGCAGCCAAAGCTAGGACAAGTAAACCAAAACCAAGGATACATTGGCTCATAAGTCAAAGTCCTCCACCTGATGAAAGCGAGGATCTTCAAAGGACCTACCAAAACACAAATTGGATTGCTTCCACCATCTAAAACTATCTTATATGTCGTCTCAGAACAGAACATTTGAATAACTTGGATTTAACTGTGGTATCACACTAAAAAGTTAGAACAAAAACAAACAAAATTGAACAGTTAGAAATGATTTTTTACGTTACCTTACTTTATTCCTAATTCTATTTTATTTCCATCTAAATAAATAAAAAGACATGTTTATAATCTTACCACAATAGTGCAGATAGAAAACTATATTCCCGAAAGTAACAGTGAAGTTAAAGTGGATAATGCATGCCAGTTTTTGATATGTATGTATTTTATTATTTTTTTAACATGTCAAGTTCAATGCTAATATAAGTTTGGCTATATGGAGTAGGTAATTAAAAAAAAAGCCACCGTTTCCATTAAAAACGAAGGCTAGTACATACTGCACATAAAATGGGAAATGCATAATAAGAATATTAAAAAATTGTGGTATTTTTATATCCTCAATAATTAGTGAGAATAGGGGTAGGAGGAGAATAAAAAATTACAAGAGACGAATTTTGACTAACTCCTAGATTTGTAGAGTGATTGACAATTCTATTGGCTTCTCTGTAACAGTGACTAAGTTTCACTGCGCTCTTCGAAGATGTTTCCGGGGCCTCTTGGCTTGCAGTATGCACAATAAATAATATTAGTTAGGGGCTTAGGCCCCTCTTTCACGCCTAAAAAAAAATCCTCAAAAATTAGGAGTAATCATACTTTCTATATGTGGGTTAAACTTTCAAGAAGTTTTTAAAAATTAGGGTGAAATCCTAACTATATCTTCTTGTATATAGGCAATCTATATCTAATTATACTTTTTATATACATAATCTAAATCAAAAATATGGAAACCAAAATTAATATGTATATCATACTCTTGAAAGCATATGATCCTAAGAACCACATCAGCAAATATATATTAAAAATTAATATAAAACAAATACACACGTATATAATATATACACATGAATAATAAGAGCATGTGCTTCTGAGAGCACGTGAGAAATTGCCTTTTTAATCAATCTGGTGCACTTTATTATCCTTCTTGTTAAGTGAGTGACTCTTTACATGAATGAATAGTATTATTAATTAGTTAAAAAAATCTTATTAATTAATAAAAAAATCTTTTTTTGTTCTTAGTGATTATTTTTTTGGGACAAATACATTGAATATTAATTGACCATTCGACATTTACAACATATACTTGGCTAAAATAAATACGTTCTTTCATATGACCCAAAAAAAGCCTAATTCCACAACAGCTATATAAGATAATTTAAACTCAAATGTGTGATATAAACTTTCGAAAAATATACCAATTGAGCTAGATATATAATTAATCTACTAGCTAAGTAAGTCTAAAAATATATGAAACTACTGTTTATTTTTAATTTGCAAAGTCATGATACACGAAAGGGTGATGTCGTGGTGATATTTCTGTAGGGGAGTGAGAACAGACATGCAAGTAGTTTGACGCACAAAGCGTCAAAAAGACAAGTATTTGACCAACCATTAAATTCCAATATATGCCCCTGTATGTTTCTCTTTGGTCAGCCAGTAAGCCACTTTAAGAGAGTTAAACCTTAAGATCAAGGAAGGGTAAATTGGTCAATTAGCTCCCAAAAAACCGCTGCTTGAATTTTCTGGTCAATTCGAGCCGGTTCAAGTTGAACCAGCAGACTTTGAAGAATAAACTTTTTCTTTTGGTCGCCGGTTCATAAACACGCATACACGACTCACACCTCTTATGAAGGAGTCCACAATTCTCCTTGATTCTCATTTTTGCCCCCTCGTTATAGTAATCACAAAGTTATAACCCATGGGTATTCTTGTAATTAGAGACATTTAGCCAAAGGTGTTATTAATTTTGGCTGTGGTTGGCGGTCTATATATACCCGATCTCTCCCACACCAACTGACTAACGATTTCATTGATATCTTTCTCTGTTGATTTCAACAATGGCGCAAATGGCGACAATTCTTCCATCTTCAAACCTACATGTCTTCCAAACGAACCGGGTCCGGCTCCAGCGCCAGAAGTCCCGACTGAACCCGATGGCCACAAGGCCAGTGTTCTCAAGTTTGATCCAAACTGAAAAGAACAAGGCTCACTTGTCCAACCTTGAGAAGCTCCTACAAAAGGATGATGCAACATTGCAGGCTAAACCCAAACCCAAGCCGAAGCCCATTGAGCCCGTTCCTAACACGGGCCAACGACCCGGCGACAGCCGGGTAAGAGGGCTTTTGGAGATGCTCAACCTGGCCCGCATGCTGCCCGAGGGGGTCCTGGGGCGGGCCGGGGAGTTGGCGGCCGACATGTCCCCCCGCCACCTGAAGCGGCTCCAGAGGCTGCTGTCCAAGCAGCCTGAGTACTCGCCCCGGAACCACCTTGGGACGCGGTGGCGTGAGTACCATGGAAGTCGGGACTGGGCGGGTCTGCTTGACCCGCTTGATGAGAATCTCCGTAGGGAGGTGGTCCGGTATGGGGAGTTCATACAGGCGGCCTACCAAGCCTTCAACTCCGACCCGGCAACCACCCCGGAGGGGGTCGGGTCGCAGCGGCCCGTAAGGTTGCCCGATGATTCATATCAAGTGACAAAAAGTCTTTATGCCACGTCGTCCATGGGCTTCCCCAAATGGGTTGATAAGGTGGCACCCGATCTCGGGTGGATAACCCAGCGGTCCAGCTGGGTAGGATACGTGGCGGTCTGCCAGGATGAGAGGGAGATCGCCCGGATGGGACGCAGGGATATTGTCATTGCCCTTAGAGGGACATCCACGTGTCTCGAGTGGGCCGAGAATGTCAGAGACCTACTTGTTCCCATGGAAAATAACCCCGACTCAGACCTCACGCATGGACAGGCTAAGGCCGAATGTGGGTTCCTTGGCCTGTTCCGTACCCCGGGAGAGCACGTTCCAAGTCTAGCACAGTCCGTGGTGCAGGAAATAAGAAGACTTTTGAAAACGTATCAAGGTGAGACCTTGAGTATAACCGTAACAGGTCACAGTCTTGGTGCAGCCTTATCTCTATTAGTTGCAGACGAGATCAGCACCTGTGCCCCAGAGGTTCCCCCGGTGGCAGTCTTCTCCTTCGGAGGTCCACGTGTTGGGAACCGATCCTTCGCAGATCGAATCGAGAGCAAGAATGTGAAAGTCCTAAGGATTGTCAACAATCAAGATGTGATCACTAGAGTACCAGGAGTGTTTGTAAGTGAGGAACTTGGCCAAAAGTTACGAAACAATCCTCAAGTGGCAGGGCTCCTAGATGTGATTGATGATAAATTGCCTTGGGCATACGCTCATGTTGGAACAGAACTTAGGGTTGACACTAAAATGTCACCCTATTTGAAACCCGATGCTGACGTGGCATGTTGCCATGACTTGGAAGCATACTTGCACTTGGTGGATGGCTTCCTGGCATCAAATTGCCCATTTAGATCAAATGCTAAAAGGAGCTTATTGAAGTTACTAAGTGAACAAGGGGCTAATGTCAAGAAATTGTATACTAGCAAGAGCAAGTCCTTGACCTTAGAAATTGAGAGAGATGGTTTGGTGTGTACTTCTAAGTGTATGCTTAGCCCCTCTTTACAACATGAATAATAATAATAATAATAATTAATAATAAGTTTCCTTCTTCAAAAAAGAGTGAGAAAAAAATATTGTGCATTATAACTTGTTTTCTCATGACTCTAATTTTGAAAGATAGTAAAATCAGCAAAAATAACTTATAGCCACTACACACTTTATAATGTGCATCTTATGAAATCTAGATTTATATAACAGATATCGATATATATGCATAATTTTTCATTGATAATTAGATGTCAGATATTATGCTCAAGTGAGGTGATCCATGCTACAAAACAACCCTACAATACATAAAATATAGCATATAACATTTTGATAAAAAATTCTAATCCTCCAAATATTATATTCAATAGACTAGTATGTATCTGAAGTAACATTTTCTGATAGCTTTCAGCATTTCACCTAGTCTTTCATCAATTTTATACTAAATAAATTATCTACATTTTGAAATTCATGCTAATTAATCAACCTAAAAACTAAATTCTCCTTAAGTGATGATACATGTCTTGCCGCAAGACACTTCTTAGTGTCTTGTCTAATCCTAAATTAACATATTTTATAACTTAAAATTACCAAATTTTCAATGACTATACTTAATTATAAATTGCCAAACTTAAGCATTCATCTACTACAGCGACGAAGCATTAAATGACACCCT
Source organism: Carnegiea gigantea (assembly GCA_029747015.1). Taxonomy (NCBI): domain Eukaryota; kingdom Viridiplantae; phylum Streptophyta; class Magnoliopsida; order Caryophyllales; family Cactaceae; genus Carnegiea; species Carnegiea gigantea. The sequence goes on along the minus strand of JAKOGI010000100.1, from coordinate 770,703 downwards.
AATCCGGTCAAACCCATCTACGATGATATGACATGCGTATTTTAGAAAAGTGATAAATTATGCATAAAAATATGATTTTACACAACTTGTTAGTTGTAATATGTTTTCACTACTCAATCATATCTTTTTTTTTTAATTTAAAAATATTGTAATATAATTTTTAGGTCAAAAGAAGACATCTAAACCGTATCTTATGATAGGATATTTGTCATTTTGTATTTTTGAAACACAATTTCTTAAATTGCTTAATTAAAATAACTGGTCCAACAGATATAACAAGGTAGCTTTCTCCGAAAGCGATCATTCGATCACTTTACACAATTACCAACGAACTTAAAAGACAGTGGAGTTGAAGAAGTGGCCACGATAATCACAACGGTTGATTGCAATCCTACATGGCCCAAAGAGCTTTTTTGTTCGTTATTAAAAAACAAGAAAAGAAAAAATCATAGCACAATAAATATATACATTAGTGGCCAGGTAGGAATAGATTATAGATAAAGGACACGAAATTGTTGAATGGTAAACAAAGAAGACTATCGACCAATTCAACTTCAGTACTATTTTTTATTATCTCCTCCTGGATGGTGGATATAAAACACTGACCAACACACGTAGTTGACGGTAGTTGCATATGGATTTTATATATGTTGTAATTATTTGGTAATTAGATCTAAAAGTAGATATCTCTGTCAGTATGGACTGATTAGAGCCAATATTGTTGCATTTGATACATTAAATTAAGGCCATTGTAAAGTCAATGGTAACATTGTACGGGTGCATGAAAATCTGCTACTGGGTGGTATCTCACTAAAGTCATGAATTGAAAGAGGTTCATGACTAAGTTAAAGGAATCGACAAGGAGTTTTTTCATGCTAGTCAGGTCGACATTTGTAAATAGGCTTAGTAGTGCAGGTACTTGTAGTAATCGATGTTCCTTTTGGCTGGTACTTTGTTGATTTTAGTAGTTTTTGCTTTAAATTTGTACCCAGGCTTTTATCCTTTTACTTAAGCCAATAACTAAATAATAATCGGAAGAAAAAGATGTCTCTAACTCTTGATTAAAAACCCACATAAAATTATTTTTTTATTTATATCATACTAAGCATTGTTCCATGAAAAATAATTTAGATTGATTCTTTTTGTTAGTTTTACTTTTAAGTATCCAATATCTTAATAGGCTTCGTATAAAACTATTTCACAAAATTAGTACATAAAATTCATTTGTATAAATCCAATTTTGGTACTACGGCTCTGTTTTATTTCGCATTTTTTAGGATTTAGCTAAGAGCTTACATCTCCTTATAACTTCTTACATCTCCTTACAGCTTCTTATATCTTCTTGCATCTCCTTACATCTTCTTGTATCTCCTTACATCTCCTTACATCTCCTTACATCTTCATACATCTTCGTATATCTCATAGATTTTCTATGACATTCATTTATTTTAGTTACAAAAATATTTATATTTTTTTAATGATACTACCAATATACAAAATTTATAAATATCTAATGAACACAACATTTACGTAAACATAAAAACAGAATATAATGACGTAAATTATATTTGAGTTTCAACATGAAATATATATTATTATAGATGACTATACATTTATTTATATTTAAAATTATTTACTTAAAATAGGAATTTATTTGAAGAGTTGTATTCAATTTTTTCAAAAAAGTTTTTTTTTTTTTGGGCTATACTTTGCTTGTTCGATCAAACTAATGTTCATATTAAAAATCTTGGATGAAATTTTATTCACCAAATTTATGGGGATTAATATATTTTATTGTTGTATAATTAACTTAATTAATTGTTTATTTTTAATAAGTATATTATTTTAATATTATTATTTTTCATCCAAAACGTTCATTTTAAAATAAATTATACTATACAACTCTTCAATAATTCAACAACTCCTTACATATATCCTTACAGCTCCTTACATCTTCTTACAGCTCCTTATATCTCCTTACAGCTCCTTACATCTTCTTACAGCTCTTTACATTTCCTTACAGTTTCTTACATCTCCTTACATCTCTTTACATCTATCTATTTATCTAAAACGCGAAATAGAACGGGCCCTACATGCAAATTAGATTCTCTTATTCTCTCTAGTCTCTACCTATTCCCCCTTATTCACCTTCAACATTAATCAGAATTCTTCCCTCTCAATCTGATGACTTTTTCCACTTTTTTTAAATTAAAAAAATCATTATAAATTATTCTCCAAAGAAGCTAGAAAAAACGATATAATAAAATAGTAAAAGTTAAAAAAAAAAAAGCAAAAGGCCAACAACTAACTATATATGCAAGTGTTATTAAAAAAAAACACTATATATACAAGTACTCTTAATTTTTCTCCACTTTCTTTTATTATTTTTCCTCCAACAATTATTTTGAATATAAGGTGGTATTATATAACATGATTGTCAACAATATTAATTATTGCCAGCAATAAAGTCGAAGAATTTTGTTTTTAGTTAGCCTAAATGACAGTAAATGTCAATGCATACTAAGATTATAACTTATACGTACCTGTAAATCATGTAAATTAAGTCATTGCACAACATGCAATTTCCCATTTGTAAAATTAAACATGAAATCCTTCATCTTGAGGCGATTGGTATATTAACATGTTTTTAATTACGAATCGTGTAAAATCTCCAACTCAATTACGAATCAATAACATATTACTATAACTAATAAAATAAAATAATTTCGAACCATTTCTAATTGAATTCAAATAAAGACAAAAGGTTACTCATCTTCAACAGAACCCCATATGGGCTGCAAATTATAGTTAGTAATAAGTCCCGTTTATTTTGTTTAGTTCAATTGATTTTAATTTTAATAATATTGTTTGTTTATTCTAATAAATTTTCTTTCTTTGTGAAAGTTAGGTTTCTCTCGTTCTTGTGAGAGTTAGGATTTCTCTTTTTTTGTGAGTGTTAGGTTTTTCCATTCTAGGGTTTTGTTTCTTGTCTTTTGTGCGAGTTATTTCTCTAACATATTTGTGCAAGTTTTATCAGGATTATTGAGTCAATTAGAAGGTGTTTCTCTGATTTATCAGTTTGTTTGATTGGTTTGATTAAAAATGATTCAACAATAAAAATTTATATCGGTGAATCAAGATGATGTTTCTTTCAAACTTGATCTGTTATATCACACAGACATTTATTATATGAAGTCATGCACCACTCGACGAGGGCTGAAAAAGAGAAACTGATGTCGAAGCACGCACTTTGTAGTCAAAATGGTGCTCACAAGTATATATAAGTCGGTCGGAAGTATCTTTACAATTAACTTTTTCAAATAGAAATCTCTTTTGATATTTTAGATTTATTCTTACCAAAAATTATCAATATAAATGTCATATGACTTTTAATTAATGAATTTTTTTCTAAAAAAGTAAAGCTCCATATCATCAACCACATAAGCACAATCCAAAGTCTGTCATTTAATATATTTCCGTGTGGAATAAAGCATTCTTGTGGCTGTTGGAGTTCGACGCAGGGGGTTGTCGCTTGGTTTCTTGTCACTTATTAAATCGGGAGAACGTAGGAATCAATGTCGGTGCATGGCTAGAGCTTTCAGTTGAATTTGAATTAGGTATGGAATCGATCAATCAATTCCGAAAATTTATAATCAGTCAAGGTCGCTGCAAGTAATATAATATTCCTTCGTGTTTAGGTAGATTAATTGTTTTCTCTAACCTTGCGGATTAAGCAACAAAAAGTCAGCACATTATCATAAAAAGAGCACAAAAAATCGCATAAAAAGATTCAATTCTCTTAGAGGAGAAGATTAGACAAGAATATTTTTGTTAGAGCTGTATAAACCTATTTCTTGACCTTCAATCATTGGTTTAAATTTTTGGTTGAGACGGTTCTTGAACATAGTATCAGAGTTTTTCTGAACGAGAGGTCTCGAGTTTGAATCTCAGCAGCATTCATATTGATTTATTGCGCAAGATAGATGGAGCTTTTGCAGCAGCCACGCATAAAGCCTCAAAGGCATTCGCGTGAGATGACATATTAGAGTATAAACATATTCTTGTGTCTTCAACTATCAGCTTAAACTTTTGGTTGAAATGGTTATTGAACAATTTTGTTCCTAAAATCGTACCCTTCTTTAATTTTTCGTTTGACTTTTTTTTTTAATATGGGAGGATTAGCTACTATGAGTTTTAAGAAGATGTTGAGTTTAGTTTATAGAAAATAAATTTCAACTCGTCTTTTAACGTCCTGATCTTTGAGCGTGATCATAATTCAATCATGCCTCAGGAAATTTGATTTCCCGCATAGCTTTTTAGGTATTGAATGCATAAATTCAAATCCCTATTTGTTTAGACACAAGAATATGTTAAAGCTTAAACATCTAGACTTGGGTCTAATTTTTGTATGTAGATTTAATACACTAGGATTTGATTTATATTTAGACTGAGAAAAAATATTAAACATGTCTAAGTCAAGCCGAATTGTCATTCTAGACCTAACTCATTGTCATCTCTCTTTTTACGTGGAAACTTTAGTAATTTTGTGTCTTATTTGCCATAGATTTACATTTGTAGCAAAGTTTGTCCCCCTAGAGAAAAGGGGATGGCCATGAATACTTCAGTATGTAAGTGATAAAAACATATAACATACTAATGTGTACATAGTGCCAATGGTTGAGGACACAACCAAAACTCACATTTGAAGATGAAAGTTTATTTTACTTTATTTTAATAATTAAAATTTTCCACCTTTTCAATTCAAAATATCATATTCTAATAATACTATACAAAAAAAATCATCTAAATCCAGATAAGTGATTAAATTTCTGAGTCAAATTAAACAAAATTCAAACTTTCACTTTTCTCCCAAAGAAAACAAAAGGTTTAAATTATGTAGGCATTCTCCCTTTCAAAGGAAACACGAAATGCTTGAAGCACAATAGATGCAGGTTTTTGCTGGACTCATGTCTGAATTGTGCACTCTCCTTTCTATGACTTTCAATCATACTAAAGTTTTGCTAAAAAATAGGTCCAGTAACTAAGGTGTTAAATTTACGGATCAAAGAAAACGAAATGACTAAATATGCACTTGTGGCTACCATGAACGATGATGATAGCCGTTCGTATTAAAAGACACATTTAGGAGCCAACACATGCAACTTCAATTTGGCATTTGTTTTCCATAAGTAACGTATCAGGTTCGAGTTTTGTGGATATAGAAAATATGTGATGTAGGAGTTATATCTCTATATGGGTCAAAAGTAGTTCGATTTTAGTAAAATAGAGGTTCAAATTAAGACCCCCCAACCCAAAAAAAAAAAAAAAAAAACACACATACACACACTTAAGGACGACATTCGTCATATCTTGAATCACCAAATAAGTTAACTCTGTTTCTATTAAGCTACAAGGCTTCTGTTCATTTTCAACATTTTGGATGAGTGGTTAGTATGTTGGAGCATATTAAAATAAGTGCGAGTAGGTTGAGCACAACGTTAAGACGGGTGGGAGCATGAAGAGGGGGTTGAAGTAGGTTGAAACATACTGGAGTAAATTGAAGCAGGTAAAAGATTTAACATGCTAAAAACAAACCGACCCTAAGCCCATATTCCAAATTGCATTAAAAAAAAAGAAAAAAAAAAGAAGTCGGGTAATACGCAGTGTAACCCATATTTTCTAGAGACTTAACTGATTAAGATTTGAAAGGCGGAGGGACTATACAATATTTGTAGATAACATTCCTACAAGATTGAATCAATTTGGGCGGAAAGGAATCTTCCAAAAAGTGGGTAAGGTGAGTGACTCTTACATCCCAATTAGAAAAGGAAGCAGAAGTAGGAGAAGATATGGATTTATGCATTACTGGAAGCTTGATGAAGCGGTGAGGAGTATCGTCAAGTTCAACAATTGTATCATTAGAGGTCACGGAATTCAAGTTTGTATGGCAAAGCTTGAGAGACGTAGCCTTCAAGATAGAGCATGGAATCAACACAGTAGAAGCCGTAATAATAATTTCAATCACAATATTACTAACCAGGATAGTAGAAGAGTATGGAGGAGGAAGGAAGACATTCAATATAATAAAAAGGAAAATAAGAGGAAGAATCAAGGTGATGATTCTACCTTGAAGACACAAGAGACATTTTAGGAACAAAATATGTTATAACGGATGCAAGAAAGTATGAACAAACTGACAAATATACACAAATTTACCGTGATTCACTAACAATGTGTTAGCTACGTCCACAGGCAGAAGAGAGGGATAGTTTTATTCATCCGATGATATTGGAATACAGAGATACGTATTACATATATAGGGTTTAGGTTTTAGAGTTAACTGTAACCCATACATCACGTACGCTGTCAGTTACCACCGTACTAGGTCTGCAAAAGGGGGCTAAAGAAAACTGATTCAAGGCATTCTAACAAAATATACTTCAAGGAGAGATTAACGCAGAGTTTATTGATTGGTTGGGAAGAAGTTTAGTTTGCACTTCAGAAGAGCCAAGAGATTTGGGTTCTCTAGCATCAACGATAATGAGCGGTTTTGGTTATTGCACAAAAATCTGTTCATTGAGTAACTTTAAGTTCATCCCAAGATTCCCTACCGTGGAACAGATGGAAGAGGTCCTTCAAAATCATGATGAATTGGAGCAATGGTTCATCAATGTTAAAAGGTGGGATAAGTATGACTGTTGTGAAACAAGAAGCGTGTGGTTAGAAATTCTTGGAATTCCTCCCCATGGATGGAGTTGGGAAAACTTTTAAAAGATTACAGAGTTATGGGGTCGATTAATTTGCTTGGGGAAGCCAATTTTCAGAACTAATTCTTTTGAATCAATGAAAGTTCTCATTGTTACAGACATATTTCACACCATTCAAGGGTGTCTTATCTTTTGAAAGTTGTGGGTATATGATAACGATCAAGGACATAGGTCCAGCTTCGCAAGTCCTTAATAATGTTCATAAGCAAACAGGCTTCCCATCCATGGAAGCTAAGGATTCTAATAATGATATGGTGGGCTTTGAAGACATTGATGATCATCTAGAGGAGGATGATGATGTAGCAAAAAGTGATACAGGAAAGAAAGCCAATTTGGATGTAGAGGTGAAGGATAGTGCAGTTCAAGAGTCTTCAAACTTTCAAAATAACTCAAACTCAGCGCAAGAAGTTGAAAGGTCAATGGATAACCTAAGCCCGGCCGGAAGCAATAATTCTGTGACTAGAACCAAGACTGTTTGTTTTAGTTATGATGGTTGTTTTGAGAAAATTTTTAAGATCACTTGGCAATTACAAGAATTGGAAAATGATCATGGGAATATTGATCATCATCCTTTGGATGCTGAGAGTAGCCATCCACCCCCTGGTTTTGAAAGGTGCATTAATTATGGGTTGGACCATTCCAAAACATTGGAAGACGGTAGAGATTTGCTGGGACATCAAACTCAGAAAGACTTTCAAGGCAATGAAGAACTCTCCAAGGCCCCATGGTTTGATTCCCATATACAACTGAACAACCCCACCCAAGAAGCACTTGCACCAAAAAAGGTGGGGAGAAAGGAGGCTAAAAGCAAAGTTATAGCATCCAAAAACCAATTAAGCATGAGGAACCAAGTGTCTCAAGCTAGCAACCATATCTCAGCAGCCATTCATCAATTACAAAGAATCTTTGCAAATTGGGAACCTTTTGGAACATAAAGTTACAATAAATGAGAAGGTAGCAACATCAAGGATTGTGAATACCTTAAAGAAAGCCAGAAAAACACACTTGCAGAGCCATTAAGAGATTCAATCTAGTAAGCGACATGCTTAGAAGTAAGATACCCTCCATTTTCACCTTATCCATAAGAATGCGAAGCATGCTGAATGGAATATTGGAGGCTTTGACCTAAAACAAAAAAGGAAAAGAACCATGGAAGACTTGACAAAGACAGAGAAGAATTCGGGGAGCTCCTTAGGAGTATCCATGGCGGTGACTAGATATGTGGCAAGTGCAAACTTCGTGACTTGGAAACTGCAGAAGTTGTGATGAGATGGGGCTGCTGAGATGGGCAAGGAAAGAGGCGACAAATGATGGAGAACATATAGAGGTGGTCGAAAGATGTAAGGTATGGCATTCAGGTTTGGTTTCCCAAAATTAAGTAATACTGATTCAGCTAGGTAACTAAAGCAACATAATCATAAAGCAAGATTGTCTTGGTTTTATCTCTGCGTTAAAGCAAGGTCTCCAGCATAAGCATTCCTTAGGAAATTTGTGTAGCTCATGAAAAGCTAAGTGTCGTGTAAGAACACAATGGAAGTAGGTCGATACCTAGGAGACACAGGGCATTGATGGTCGATAGCAAAATCTACAGTGTATTGAATTCCATCCGAAACATGGATTTATTTTGAAGAGTTGGAGAAACTTTGGGACATTCTTGGAGGACTTTTATCGAACAGGTGGCAGATGATCAATTGTTTTGACACATTGATCCGCAAATTGAGGGATTTGGTAGAAGAAAGAAGACTAAATGGGTGAATACTGGAAGAAAGCTCTTGGTAGAAGCCTTGTCACACACAAAAGACAAAAAGCACAATTGCCTTGGTGGAATTTTACATTTAACCACTTTTCATTACCTCTATGTGTTAGCTGCGCGAGACTTGGGGGTGTCATTATCATGTTAAAAAAGCAGCGCACGTGTAAAACTGTTAACTAGTAGGATTGTGCAATTGTCATGTCATCCTTGGAAGTTGGAACCTTAGACTTTTGGGCCATATCACTAAAGCATTTGCAGTAGGAGAGAATGTGGAGGCATAGGCCTGGTATAAGTTGGCAATATTTAGTTGTTAGATTGTTGTCTTTTTCTTGTAGCTTTTTATGCGCCTTTGTAATCAGTTTAGCCCACGGGCATGAAAGCAATCGAAAAAACCCCATATTTTGTGGAAATCATTACTTAATTTGAGGTTCAGATCTTTTAAATGGTCAAGCTATATTTTAAATTTGAAAGAATAGTTCTAATAAGCCAAGATTTTCAAGTTCATATACTACATATATTGCAGTCGCATAAATATTTTCCGATTGGTGTTTAAGTAACTTGCTTGTTTATTCTACCTAGACGAATGCTCAACATTTTTAATTTTATATTTGTATTATATGTTTATAACTAATAAATATATTTTTTATTTTTTGAAAAATAAAATATTTTTTATCTCCCATAAAAATGTAAAAATATATTTTTAACTCCCAAAAAATTGATTATGCATATTTTTTGCTTGAACATGTAATACAATATTTATTTTGAAATGAAATTAATTTCGGAATGAAATTTTGACAATTAAGGCATGCTATTTAAAAAAAAAAGAAAAACCGTTTTAAAAAAGTCTAAATATAGTCGTTAGGATTGGTCCAATGGTCTAATTTTCGAGCCTCAAAAAAGCTCCAACAGTAACCCAACCCATCCAATTTTCCTTTTGTTCTCTCCATATCAAAAACCCATTGCTTGATTTTATTGGTCTTAATGAAGGCCACGTTTTTGCGGCAGATCAGACCAAAACCAAAAAGAATGCGGGACGGAACAGGCATACATTCCAACACATGTGGCCCAGGCCTCACCACGCCCATTACGAACATTCATGTGGAGCAGAGGCCCCACCCACCGCACGTGTTCCATCGGCTGCATTTGCTCTTAATGCATTTGTTTTTGTTATCAACAATTTCTAGGCTACCTATTGCGGGCCTTTTTTTGCCTCACCCTATTGAGTTTTTTGTAGGCTTCATTCACTAATAAATCACCCTAGTTTCGTAGAGTAAGACACCCCAGGTACCACACTCTTATAGTTTATGGGGGTAATGAAGTGACGGATTTGGGACTTTATTACAAAATATCCATTTTTTAGATTTTTTAAAATTTTGATAGGTCTCACGTAGTTATTATGAGTGTTCAATTTATGTCACAAATTTCAGGAATTTCTATACAAAAATCTGAGCAATTTTTTTAACCAGCAAGTGTCTTAGGCACTGAACCACCTTTAACCTGGGTTCGCCCCTTAGGATGTCATTGCTTTTTTTCTTGACTTATGTATTAACAATGTACTTCTTGTATTTAAGCTCAGGCTACTAAGCTTAGATAGTATTTATCATAGGGGCTTGTCATATACACCATGAGGAAGAGTGTTGTACCTGATGTGGTCTAGTGCTCTCGGAAGCTTCCTTAGGTTCACTGAGGAGTGAATGATAAGTTAAATGTGCATATTTAATGTTGATCATATGGGACTTGGTTGCTACTTCATACTAAAATGTAGGGAGGGCTAGGTGGATTACTATTTGACAAACATTACTATTGGCATCAAAGGATAACCTTCCCCCCCTTGGGGGGTTGTGTTGGGAATATAATATAAACACAACTAAAGAAAATACAAGTTATATCAATTTAATTAGCCCAAAGGTTGGCTTCAAATTGTTTGTTTTTGGATGAGTAAGTGTGGTCCATCCATCAGGCTCTTATTTTAAGAAACTTAGTGGACCAATAGGACCGGGGGGGAAGGGGTTTGAAGCTCAAGGGACAGCTGAGACACATCACTGCTCCTCACTTTGTCAAAGTAAAGGGAAAGCAAACCATCTTGATTTGAATCCAAGGCGTGCAATACGGTGATATTGTAAGTAATAAGGGTACCAAGTAGGGCATTGTCCACTCGGTAAAAGTTAGTCCCAAGTATGTTTTTTTTTTTTGTTGGGACGGGGGGATGGGAGGGGGAGGTTAATGGATACACAATTTAGGATAAGGTGTACCACTTACCTGTAGTATAACAAAGAATTCCCTCATATCAAGTTAAATCATTCTATAACCTTGTAAGTTATATAGGGTTTCTTCTGATCTTATCACAAAAATCATTGCATCATTATGATAAATCAAAGTCAACAATTTCCCAATGAGACTTTTGATACTGTATTAAACAAACACTGCAATTTCTACAATCTCCGATTTTATTTTTTTTAATTCCAAACTAAATCCATCCATATTTTAATACATATTTTCCCATTGTTGTTCAAATTTGAGGTTTCATCTTCATCCTTTGTCTTATCTTCTTCTTTTTGTTTTTTTGGGGTTATCACTGCCTTTTATCTTTCTTAAACCAAATAAATTATATTATATATATTAACAAAAATATATATTAACAAAAAGGGAATTGTTGTCAAAACTTAAAGACAAAGGTTTAAGGAGAAAGGTGGCTCTTGAACAATGAACAGCGATGATTTATAGCAAGGCTCGTTGCAGACCAAACCGAGCCCAATTAGAAGCAAGAAACGTGGGCTGGTCCAATCGAGGCAAAGGAGAGATCCGAACCCTTCAAATTGACTCAATCCCTCCCCCGGACAAGCGGCAGGTAATAACTTGATTTATTTATTATGGTCTATGTGAAGCTGCTGTGGCACGATTTCACTCCCGAACTCTGGCCCAACTGCGGCACTTGCCTGAGTGACGCTTTGTTGAGGTAATGCTTGTTTCTCTCTCCTAAACTAGGCCAAAAGTACTCGCAACCCTTTAGGGTTTGCTGTTGAAATCATGTATTGATTTTCATCAGTTTTCTTTTTTAATCCGGGGGTTTCAGTGGAGTTTTGAGGTCTTAGGGTTTTGATTAATTTGTAAATCGATTGTCCGATGCTCCCGGGAAGAAAAAAATTGGTTCTTTTGGGTGTGTGAAAGTTATTCTGCGAGTGTCTGAAATTTTCAGGTTCTTTATTGTCGTTTTTGGTGCAGGATGAGGGTATACATTCTATTGGATTTTATGCTTAGCTGATTAGTAGTGATTTGGAGTATTGATGCGGAGGTGAGATTAAGGAAATCTTGTTATGGTCAATTCAGTTTCTTGACCATACACTTGAAAATGTGCAGAATTACATGTCCTGGACACTTGAGCTTTGTCGAAATTTTAATTATCTATGTTATGCAGTATTAGTAGTTGTGATTCTGTATCCATGAGTTGTGAGTTTTAGGTATGAAACTTATATTATGAACTGGTTGCCTCAAAACTTTCTGGATTAGCCTGTTAGGTTTAGGTGCATGTGGAACAGTTGAAATATCATAATTATTACCCCCTCTCCCTCCATACTCAGCTGTCATTCAAAGTGATGATATGGAATGAGGTGCTGATGCTATTGTCAATTTAAGAGTCACGAAATGTCATGTAGTGTAGTATACAAGAAAGAAATTGAAAATGGACAGCTAACAAAAATTGTCAACCTCTTTGTTATATTGGCTACCGCAAGTAAATACTATTACATGAGAGACGAATACTGTATTTAATGATCGAGTACCCACTTACTGGCATCTACTATCTTTTATGAGAGGTAAAAAGCTAAGATATTGTATGTAGTATTGACAGGTATGTGTTTCATCAGAAGTGTGGTTGATCAAAGGTAAAATGCAGTTCGAACTATAAAGATTGGTGGGCCAATAAAATATGCGGTTGACCACAGTTAAAATTGGGCATAGACGGATAGTATCTGGCCTTTATAGTCAAGAGAAATTGAGCATAACGTCTTTTAAAAATGAGTTTCTGTCGTAAGCATTGTTAATGCTGAGGTATTTGGTTTCAAATTTGAATTATTTTTGTTAAGATGTCTTAGATGTGGGTATTCATTTAGAACACGTAGCATTGAAGATAGGCTCCTTCTACCAGGTCCTAGTGGTGAGTTCCACTTCAAATTGTCATGGGGAAGGAGTATAGGAGCATAGAAAATGAGTATCTTAAATATAAACTTCTAGTATAGTGTTACATGACTATGTTTCATTCACAGATTTTACTGTTCTGGACCTTCTGGTTGACTGTAATGGAGAATGATTGACCAGTGAGATTGACTTGATATACAATTAATGATTGACCAGTGAGATTGACTTGATATACAATTGGCATTTTCTAGTCAATTGTCATGGGTCCGTGCCTTTTTTTTTCTTTTGTTTTTGTTTTGGTCACTTGGTGCACACATGTGGTCAATTTTGTATGGTAGAAAAACTTTGATGCTCGCTTAGATACATTGCATTCCCTGCTCTTGTAAATCTCATTTTGAGTTTTTCCTTGATGCTTCCGCTGATGCAGGCTATAAATTCTCCAGCTTTGCATACATCTGCTGATTCCAGAAATATGGTAGAAACTGATGATATTAGCTTCTCTTGGGGTAAAAAGAAGGGACGAGGTGGTACAAAAAAGGAGGTGCAGTTCTATGAATCTTTTACATATGATGGAGTCGAATACTCTCTCTATGATTCTGTATATCTTTACAAGGAGGGTGAACGGGAGCCCTATATCGGTAAGCTCATCAAAATATGGGAGCCAGCAAATAAAGCAAGAAAAGTTAAAATTCTTTGGTTTTTCTACCCATTGGAGATATCAAATCATTTGGGACATGAGAAGGTGCTAGAGAATGAACTCTTTTTGGCAAGTGGTGATGGTGCGGGCCTAGCAAATGTGAATCCCTTGGTAATATTTTTGGGCCTTTATGCTTTTCTCATACTACCTGTTTGTTTTTCTTGGTTTATTTTGTCCAGATTTCTCTCATTTTTCAATAGGTGCCCTTCTATTCTTTTATTCCCATGGTGAATATTGGATTGTCCTGCGACCAAGTTTACTTACATTAGTTTTGGCTTATTATTTGATTGCACTTTGAAGTTGATGGATATATGGACTTTTTCATTGTTTGTAGCTGGTAATATTGTGTTGAAGGCTATGGACAGATTGCGTTTTGTGTTACTCGACCTTGGAAATTATTAAAAAGGATCATTTATGTACCATGTAAGTTTGGAGAAATTTTGATCAGATGCTTGCAATCCTGTCATTTGCTGATGCTCCGCTATGTTAATTGGAGTTGCTGTTTTTGCTGGCTGTGCTCATGTCATCATGACACGGCTTGGATTTGCGCTGCACACTTAGACTACATATGCAGACTGGGAAGATGGGGCAGAATGATACTATGTTTCCGTCATTAATCTATCAAAATGCAGAATGTGAATTTCATAATTTATTCTCCGATTGAGTATACTGCCCTTTTTTAAATTAGTAACCCATTGAACTTAGGTACTACATATAATACTTGGGCAGCCACCTTAGGCAAGATTCTCACGGATGACGTGCTTAAGAGAAGAAATTTTAGAGGTCCATGTAGATGCTCCATGTGTTTGGAGGAGGAAGAAACTGTGGATCATCTCCTTGTACATTGTCGGTGGGTTTCATCGCTTTGGGATTTCTCTCTCTCTCTCTCTAATGGGGATTAGTAGAGTTCAACCTTCTAATGTGAGAGATGTGGTAGTGGCTTGGAGAAGGAGGAAGAAGAGCTGGGTCATTGGAGTTTGGCACATGGTTCATTTGGTTATTTGGTGGGCTACTTGGAAGGAGAGAAATCGTCGTATTTTTGAGGACAAAGTCTTGTCGTTTCAAGATTTCAAGTTCTATTTTTTGAGGTTGTTGTATAGTTGGAGTGTGGGGCTTAGTGGTAACAAAGAGTTAGATTTTTTGGCTTTTATCGATTGCATTATGGATGAGAGCTTAAGGGCATAATGATTTTGTATTGTCCCTTTTGTACATGGGTAACATCCCCTTGGTGTCCTTTTAATATACATCTTTGATTACTTATTTAAAAAAAAAAAAAACATATAATAATGTGTGCTGTGTGATAAGTGGATACCCGCTGGATTAAACGGCAAAGTTTATCGTATAGTAGTTAGACCTGTTGTGTTGTATGGAGCGTAGTGTTGTGTTGTATGGAGCGTAGTGTTGGCCTGTAAAAAAGACATAGATTCAAAGGTTGATGGTAGCAGAGATGAGGATGATTAAATGGATGTGTGGATATACGAGGATGGATAGAATTAGGAATGAAGCAATTAGAGACATAGTTAAAGTGGCTCGCATCGAGGATTAGATGAGAGAAACTTAGATGGTTTGGTCATGAAGGGAAGGAGTGTGGATGTTCCAGTGAGGAAATGTGAGAGGATTAGTATTCCTGAAGGTGGAAGAGGTCGGGGACGACCGAAAAAGAGCTTTAATGAGGTGATTAGAGAGAACTTGAAAGTTGTGGGATTGACAGAGGACATGACTCAGGAAAGGAGATTATGGCGGAATATGATTAAGGTCCTAGATCATAGAGAGATTGCCTCGTAGATGGCATTCGGTTGTAGTAGGTTTTGTTTTGTTTGTTTGTTTTTTTTTTTTCCCGGATGTCGTGTTTATATGGAGGTGGTACATACATCTGGGGAGAGATATTGTTTGCCTACCTCTGTTTGTTAATGTATAGTACTTTTCTTTGTTATGTTGTACTGGTATTTTACACAGTTATGGTCAATTGCTTTATTAATATTTCTTAGTTCATTCTCGACTGCTTGTCCTTAGTTTTTTTCTATAAAATGTTCTCACAAAATCTTTTTTCTATAAAATATTTTCACAAAATCCTTTTCTGTGGGTCTATTAGAATCAGCATCTCTACGGGTAGAGATGCTTGAAGAGGTAAGGTTGCCTACATCTGGATCTCCGCAGATCTTGCGAAAGCGGGACCCACACTGGGAGGTGGTATTGTTGTTATTGTTGTATATAATAATATGTAATGAATAGAAGTAGATAGGCGAAGAACATTATATGTGTTTTTTGGCGAACATGTTTTGTAGGGTTCTTTTAAGAGCTATATATTCTTTTCTTGTAAGGTCTTTTCTTATATCAGTTTCCAAATTGTGATGCTTGGTTGGATTTTATAAGGTTAGAGTAGGCCGAATGCTATCGTGAATTTCTGATTCATTTGTTTGAAATTAATGATTTTGTTTACTTACATTGAATATTCAAGCTGTGTCATTTTCTTCCATCTTTGAGTGTCATTCTGTCCTAAATTTGGGATCTTAATTGATTGGACACTAAAAAATCTATGTCCATTTCCAAGAGGATATACGCTGTTCCTTGTAACGGAGATTTTTCCTGGACTTGTGGAGAAACAGGGATTCAGTTGGTGGTTTAGAAAGGGGAGGGTGAGGTGTGGTCAAAGTGTTGACTATGGGGTGCTATTGGTCTGAATAAACTACGAACATTGCAAAGCTTTGCAAGTGAGTGGGTAACTATGTTAGTTGGTGAAATTATTTTTTCTTCCAATTGATAGTCTAACTTTACAGATGTGAAATACCTTTGCACGCCCCGAATGTGTAGTGTTCTCATTGTTTATCCAATGTGTCTGTTAGTGCAGCAGAAGTAAGGAGAAATAGAACCCTTATTTGTGTCTCGTTATTTATTTATTTATTTTTGATATTTGTTGCCTGGGTATTCTTTTTATCCTCTGCTGCTGCTTTGTTTTTGTTTTCAGAGTTGGCTCTAAGACGCTTGGTTCAGGATGGAAATCTATCTTCTTATAAGGATGAATGCCATTTTGAATTAGTGCTCAAGCTTTTTGAGATTTTGGCTTTTGATTGTCTTCTTTTTGATTTATTACTAATTATATCGTGAAGGTTGAAGGTCGACAAATTTTAAAGAAGTGAAAAAAAAAGTGTTAATATTTTGTTAGGTTCAATTGAGGAATCAGAGTTGGGTCCTTAGGATTTGGAAGTTGGTTCCTTTGGCTATTTGGTGGTGTACTTGGAAAGAGAGGAATCAATGGATTTTTGGGGGCAAAGCTTACCTCTTTAGGATTTCAAGCTCTGTTTTTTGAGTATGTTGTGTAGTTGGAGCCAAGTGCTCGATTATAGTACAAAGGTAACAGTTTATATTTTTTAGATAAATTTATGCATAAGATCTTGCGGGCACGATGATTTTTGTACTTTCTCCATTTTTATATGGTTGTCACCCCCTTGGCGTCTCATTAATATAATCTTTTTATTATTTATAAAAAATTGGGGTATTAAAGTTAAGTTCAGCCTAGGAATGCCAAAATTTTGCTTCATTTGTGTTGATATGGAAGAGAAGGCTTCAGAGTAGTTGGGCATTTGAGTTAGAAAGGTGATTGAATTGGCTATTTGGCAGAACATTTTGAAGGAAGCATCAATGGATTTTGAGGGAAAGCTCTGTCTCATCAGTTTGGGGGGATAAATCAATCATGATATCTTGTAGCCTTGATGCTTCTTGGCCCTTTTTTTCGGTATATATAAAGAACTTTTGCTGTACTTGTCCATTATAATGTAGTTGTTTATTACATCATATGTAATTTCACTCTCGACGCTATTTGTTGGAGTGTGTAGAAGGAAATGCATTGACGGACTTTTGAGAAGAAAGTTATGTCTGATCAAACTTTAAAGAAGTTTTCATGTTTTAGTGGCAAACATGTTGGGAGCCATTCAAAGGAGTTTTGGGGGTATCTTTTGGGGATGATAGCAAATAACACTTGGCGAATTGGAAAATTGTTTAGGAACCTTTTCCTAAAGGAGGCTTGGACATCAGAGACTTAATTGTTTTCCATGAGGCCTTAGATGGGTGGTTGTGGAGGTCCGTGAATGAGAAAGACTAAGTGTGGAGTCTTAATTGAATTATAACTTACGAGGAAGCAAAATGACACCTATGGTGTAGGCTTATGGATGTTTATAACCACAAATGATCGGATCAATTCATGAATCATATTGTTTTCAAGGTGGTTGATGGTTCTTCGATATTTTAATTTTTTTAATTCTTTTGGGTCTAACGAATGGTGTGATAGTATTATTCTTTGAGGGATGGTGCCGCTCACTCTATGCTCTTGCAAGCCTCTGATAATTTGGAGTATAACTGTTCTCCGATTATTTTGTCCTCTATCTTTGTGCTTGTCTTCATGATGCCTTGTCTGAGGATGATCACATTGCCAGATTCTTCAACATCTTGATAGGGTTTCTTGGAGGACTTCTTCATGATATTGGTTAGATGGAACCTCAGTGCCACCAACTGGAAATTCAATGTCAAATCTTACATCACCTCTCTTTCCTTTGCGACAACATAGGATCTTCATGTTAATATATTGGTTTTCTGTGAAACATTATTTGGATGTCTTATTCTCTATTGAAAGTGTCCTTGTTTGTGTGGGAAGCCTTTCAAGAGAAAAATCTTACCTTCTGTTACTTACAAAAGAGTGGTAAAATTTTTGGTCAATAAGTACTTCACGTGCAGCTAGGGTTTGGAAACCGTGGACTATTTACTCCTCCATTGTCAGAAGGAATGTCAAGTATTGAGGTTTTTTTCCGATCCATTCCCCATGATATCTTTTTGTTTATGTGGATGGAGAGAAATGGGAGATTTTACGATGGGTTTGGAACCCCACTTGAGTGCTTAAAAGACAATTGATGGGAAGCTTGAGGGCAGTGGGTTTTTATTGTTGTCCATTTTTGTATATGAGTGATATCCCGTTTGTTTTTTGATTTACTTTTTGATTACTATTAGAAATTTTATTTATTATCTCTTCTAAAGAGAGTGGCAAGAATTTGGCTACTCAATTTTGACATGACAAATAAGCAGGCTTCTGGGTTTGCCCTTTAGTATAGTGATTTGTAGTTTATTTACATTTTTGTGATCTTACGTGATTAAATAGTCTAAAGATATTAGATTTTTCTTTTTTGGTTAGAAATAATCTTGTGATGGCTAGACTTATGGATTTTAGAATTGTGTTAGATCATTAGATGGTTGTGGGAGTCATCTTTGAAGAACTTTGAAGGCCAAGGGCTTTTCCATCTTCTATGATACATTGATACTGGCTTTGGTGTGCTTTTTGATGGAAGGTCAAGCCAGTTTGCAATTTATAGTAGCACATATAACTTGGACCTCGCAAAGAGTGCCTTACTACTTCCTGTTGTTTATTGTATTTTTTGACATGTCTCTTTCTATGTGATTATGTTTGATGACTTCGATCCAGTTCTTAATGTTGTTGAAGGCATTGGAAACCAAGTGTACGGTGTTACAAAGATGATGAGTTATGAATTTTATACTAGTATGTTTGTTTGGGGTCAATTTTCTAAGTTATGTGGCATTTGGGTTGGCAACTGAGATAAACGTACTTCTCTTAGTGAACTGACTCCAATTTGTTGCTACATCATGTGTGCTCAATAGAGGGCAAAATTGTGTTACCTCAATGCCAAGATGACACTACAAGAAAGATGATATGGGAATGTCAGGCTCGCGATGTTGCATTATATGATGCTGTAGCGTTTATCTCCACCATTCTTTGCCCTTTATCTTATTTTGGAAGGAAGAATTGTTCTCTGCTTGTTACCTCTGCCTCAAGCCAGATATAGACTGAAAGGAAATAGTAGGTTGTCCATGAAGAAGCAGTAGACAGATGCAGAAACATGATCAGGTACATGAAGAGTAGTAAAAAAATTGTTCTTTGTGATATAGAGCTAACTTCAGCACCCAAAGAAACTCATAGAGGTTATTGGCCATTGTGGGCTTATATGTAGTCTAATCAGCTAGCTAGGACGAGAAGAAAAGAAGTCTCAGGTGATAATATATTCTAGTATCCTAATGTAGTACGACACCACCATCCTAAATGCTTTGATGTTGTGAACCTTCCAATAGATAAACAAACAATAAGGATCCTAATTCTCGTCGAATGAAAATTTCATTTCTCTGGCAAATTTGAAGTGTAAAATCAGATAGAAAACCCTCAAATAATTATAATTTCCCAATTGATAGTTAATAATACTTTCCTAATTTTGCATCATTCTCTCTCTCGCTTTCTTTTGTGTTCCCTCTCTCTTTCGGTCATTAGGTGTGTTGTCCATGGAGCTGGTCCTCGATCCTGTCCTTTCAAATCTTGAGCTGCAAAAGTTGAGGTTGAGGGCAAGTACTGCATTTGTTTGACTCTTACCCGCACAACCCTCAAAATGAGGGTAAGCGACATACTTAGGGTCTTTGACTCAACCCGTTGACTTTTGCTTAAAAGAAATAAAAATCAATATTTTGAAAAATTTCAAAATAAATCATAGGGCTGCAGTACCCATTTCTAGATCACCCATTTGTAGATCGCCTCTCTCCCTCTCCCCCCCCTCTCATAGTTACCCGAGTCGGCATTCGCTTTGGTACGTGGTACGGGAACGTGGGACGCTGCTCACAAGGAATCGGGTACGTGGGGTACAATCTTGGGTACGTGGGGGTACAATGGTTCGATGTTGGGACGATCAAATTAATTTGTAAAAAAAAAATTAAAAGGTAACGGATATAAACTAAAGTGAGAATATTTGGGGATATATTGGTGTAACCCCTAGTCTTTGAACCAAAACGGAAAAAAAAATGGTGGAATATTATAGTATTTTTGGTAATTTGGTTAAGACTCGTAAAGTAAGAAGTATTAGTCTTTTAAAGTCATTTTTCTGCATTTATTATAGGCATAAAATTTAATCATATCATGCTCGAAAAGGCCGATGGTGAAAATTATAAATTCTAAAAGTGGCATTAAACCATTAACGACTAACAAAAGAAGAACGTATAATGATTAATTTTTTTTTTTTCGGGGGAATTATGCATTCATTGCACTCTGTAGTGGTAACTTAAAATGGGTTGTACACATTAATGACTTCGAAGATGGCAAGCAGTCAAAGGGTCGAACAGGCTCACATTCATTGCACTCTGTAGTGGTACTTCAATAAACCAAAAAAGAAATAATTTCATTTCTATTTCCAAAAATAAATTGAAAAATAAACTTTGAAAAAGAATCTGGCACCTTCTACCAGGTGCCTTTTCATCTCCCTCTCCCTTTGCCATCCGTTGGCATTAATGAGTTAGATTAAAAATAATAAAAATGCAAAATCTTTGCAGACTGCTCATTGCATCCATCGTGGTCGAGAGTCTTTTCCCCTTCCTCTCTAAGTTTAATTTCAAATGAGTTCAATGTCTTGGCAATTTACTGAAACTCTTCTCATGGTTTCTGGGTCACGGACTTTGCCGAATTGGAACGCGACCCAACTTGATTTGGGTTGTCTTCGACCCGCGTTTGGGGACGAACGACTGATACGCAGTTCCATTCCTCGACCCGTGATCCTGGTAACAGTGCTCTCTCTCACTTCACTCACATCCGTCGGTCTCTCAATCTCTCAATCTCTCAGTTCAACTGTTGTTCAGGCTTGTTGTTGGTCACCAATAAGACAAATTTGGAATCTGCTCCCTATCACGATTTTTTTTAAGCTGTTCTCTATCCCTCTTCTCAGTGATATGGACTCTCTCCCTCTCTCTGTGTGTTTAAAAAAGTGCGCCCGAGGCACGCATAGGCTCACAAAAGCCAGAAGCCCACCTTGTTGCGTCTTGGAATGGATCAGGCTTAGCCCATTCTTAAAGCCCACGCTTTTCTGGGCTTTTTAGGGCCTCAGACCGAGGCGCAAAGCACACGAAATTCGTGCTTTATAAATCATAATAGACCATCGGAAAAAAAAAAGAAAAGATCCTTTAAGGGGCCTTGACCCCTCTTTTTCTTTGTGGAAGCCTGTCAATCGAGCTGTTACAGGAAGTAAACAAAGTATTTTGCTGCTACTGAACTTGAGTTTGGAGCTGAAAATCCTAACATCGGTGACAATAATCTAGTCTTAGATTAAAAAAGCCCAAGGTGCAAAAAAGCGCAAAAGGTCCTGGCGCTCGGGGCGAGAGCTTTTTAGACGCAATGCGCACATTTACTAAAAAATGCTTGAAAATCATTCCAAACCATATTTTCTTAAAAGTAAGTTGGATAATGGCATCAAATAAGTGATTTTCACCAACCTCTAGAAAAAAAGAGAATCAATAAAACATGGCAAAATAAAATTAAAGCATTAAATACAGCTGAATTAGATTACTATAAAATATAAATTGAACCTCAAAAACATAACACATGCTGCCACCCTGTCAGGAAAAGAGAGAGAGAGAGAGAGAGAGAGAGATCAAGAAGCACACAAAAAAGGGTCATTACAATGTAGCAGCTTGGGCGGCACCATTTTCGGCCTCAAAGTCCCCCCCCCAAAAGAAAACAAAACAAAAGGGAACAAAGAACCACCTTCCGTGGCTGTCGAATAATAGAGAAGGAGGAGGATGAAAAAGGAAGTTTGAAAGAAGATAGGAGAATAAAGTACTTATTAGATTGTTGTCACCAAGGTTAGGGTTTCCGGCTCAAATTCAAGTTCAACGGCAACAATATGCTTTGCTATTTTTCTGTTTACTTCTAGTAGCAACTTGATTGAAAGGCTTCCCCAAAGAAAAAGAGGGTCGAGGGCCCTTAATGAATTTTTCTTTTTTTTCCCCAAATGATAGGTTATGATCTATAAAGCGTGGGCTTTGCGTTTCGGTCTGAAGCTTAGAAAAGCGTGGGCTTTAAGAATGGGTTGAGCCTGACCCACTCAAAGGCGCACCAGGGTGGGCTTCGGGCTTTTGTGAGCCTGGGCACGCCTCGGGCGAGCTTTTTTAAACATAGAATCTAGTAAGTGTTCTGATCTCCTGTCTTCTTTCAGACTTTCTTCTTCATCCTCCTCCTCCTCTGATATTCGAGCCGTGGAAGGTTTTTCTTTGTTTCCTTTTGGTTTTTTTTTTTTTTTTGGGGCTTCAAGGAGATCTAAAACGGTGCCTCCTACGATCCGTGTTTAAAAAAGCGCACCCAGGGCGAGCCTAGGCTCACGAAAGCCCGAAGCCCACCTCTTGCGACTTGGAATGGGTCAAGCTCAGCTCATGCTTAAAGCTCGCGCTTTTTTGGGCTTTTTGGGCTTCTGATCGAAACCCAAAGCCCAAGAAGCCTGCGCTTTATAGATCATAACAGACCATTTGGAAAAAACAGAAAAAAAACCTTTGAGGGGCCTCGACCCCTCTTTTTGTTTGTGGAGCCTTTGAATCAAGATGCTACTAGAAGTAAACAAAGCATATAGCTACGACTGAAGATGAGTTTGGAGCTGGAAACCGTAACCCTGGTGGCAACAATCTAGTAAATGCTTTGTTCTCCTGTCTTCTTTCAGACTTCTTTCTTCATCTTCCTTCTCTGTTATTGGACAGCCATGAAAGGTTTTTCTTTGTTTCGTTTTGTTTTTTTGGGGCTTCTAGGAGGTCGAAAATGGTGCCTCCTCCGGTGCCTCTGTTACCGGACTCTCTCTCTCTCCTCCTGGTATGCTGGCAACATGTGTTATGTTTTTGGGATTCAATTTATAGTAATCTAATTGAGCTGTGTTTATTGCTTTACTTGTATTTCGTCGTGTTTAATTGATTCTATTTTTTTTTTTCTAGTGGTTGGTGAAAATCATTTATTTGATGCCATTATCTAGATGATTTTAGAAGAAATATGATTTTGAAATGAAGCATTTTTTTATTAAAAGTGCGCCTCGCATCCAAAAAGCCCGCTCCTTTGCCTCGAAGCCCGCACCCAGGGCCCTAGGACCCTTTGCGCTTTTTTGCGCCTCGGGTTTTTTTAATCTAAGCCTATGATGGGACAATGGTACCGAACCCTTTTTTTTTTGGGTGCTTCTTAATCTTTCTCTCTTTCATTCTCTCTCTCTTGTCCTGGCAGGCTA
This sequence comes from Carnegiea gigantea, assembly GCA_029747015.1. Taxonomy (NCBI): domain Eukaryota; kingdom Viridiplantae; phylum Streptophyta; class Magnoliopsida; order Caryophyllales; family Cactaceae; genus Carnegiea; species Carnegiea gigantea. Next base: position 747,285 of record JAKOGI010000100.1, on the reverse strand, counting down.
ACGCCATGTGTTAATTTTTTGGGGTTCAATTTTTAGTAATCCAATTGAGCTGTGTTTAATGCTTTGATTGTATTTTGCCGTGTTTAATTGATTTTCTTTTTTTTGGTTGTTGTTGAAAATCACTTATTTGATGCCATTATCTAGCTTATTTTCGAAGAAATATGGTTTTTGAATGATTTCAAGCATTTTTTAGTAAAAGTGCGCCTCACGTCTGAAAAGCCCTTGCCTCGAAGCTTGCGTCCTTGGGCAAGGACCGTTTGCGCTTTTTTGCGCATCAGGCTTTTTTAATCTAAGCTCTCTCATTTTCTTGTTGGTTAAATCTTATCACTAGGAGTCGATTTTTTGGCCACAATCAAAAGTAATGGCTACGTTTGATCTTTTAATGAACCAAGTTTCGTAAATTGTGATTGTTAAATGAAGTGTAGGAATTGTTCAATTAATCACTATACTTGGGGCTGGGCCTGGGAGTTTCTCTTTTGCGTGGCCCTATTTAGTGAGAATGTTCAATGTTGAGCTCCAAAAGAAAATGAAAATTCATACAAAATGTCTCGTGTACAAGGTTTTATGAGGGTTGGGTTTGACTCGCTGATGCAAGGGTACTCATAGGCCGAGGGACGGATTTGTTTATTGTCGAGGGTATGTCGATTGGTATGCTGACCTATACACCTGTGTAAGGGTCGGGCAGGGCTAGGTTTGAGAAAACTTGACTGATTGACTTGTTGTCTCGCCCTTGACCTGCATACTGTTCATGTCTAGATGCCTAAGAGAAGTAGAAGTGCACATGTTTTACAAATACAATGTGACTAACATCACCAGCAGTTGAAGCTATGTGCCTCGATATTAAGCAATCTTGGGTTCAGTGAATAGTGTGAAGAATCGCTTGTACATTTTCTCCTTTCATTGGTTTTCAATTATAGGTTCTAACAAAATGAACCAACTTATCCCCTAAATTTGTAATTTTGGGGATACAGCTGTAACACCGGATCCTCGTCTTGAGGTATGGATTTGGATTTGGAAATTTTCCCCCCAATTGTTTTTGATTGAACTTTCTTGTTGAAAGCGATGCTATTGTTTGTTTCCCCTTTTTATTAGTTCTGTCTCTTCACTATGAATTCTTAAAAATGTTTTCAACATCAATTTGATTCTCCCTAGGGGGTGTTTGGGGGAGGGGGGTGTTAAAGTTGGATTTTTGATGAAAGGATTGGTGTTCTTTCCTTAGGCTTCTTAACAAGTGATTTTTGTTTGAGCGTTTGAATCTATTTTGACTTAACAATGTGGAGGATGGACGACAATATTTCTACAAGGAGGCATACCTCGGAAGCAAGAGTTGTGAGCAGTTTGAATGATGCAGTCTAAACAATTTCTATTTTTGTCAAAATTGATGTACTGCGTACCGGGTTGCTCATATTATTGTCACATCACTATTGAGAAGATAGAAGACACTTTAGATTGTTGCAACTTTGATTATGTTGTAATATATACAAGAATATGCTGGTAGAGCTTAGCCTTACAACCATACCACTTACGTCATCTTTTTTTTGCGGGGAGGGGGGAGGTGGTGACCGGGCATTGCGGAGTAGTTTGGGTGTTATGGTGTAACATTTGTAAAGCAAACCTTTGTCTTGAAGGTATTTGTTATTAGTGCTATTCACGATTGTAGTGAGCGGATCTCTTGGGAAAATTGCTAGCAGCAGATTAATGAGTCACTTTAGATTGCTATGGAAATAATATAATAAAGCAGCTTATTATTGCTACCATGTGTAGTTTGTTAAAGTAGAAGAATAATAGTGATGGAGAATCTCTTGCAGAGCTATATGATGATATCTAAGTTTACCTGGGGGCTTAGTGTTGGCATTTGTAACAAAAAGAGAGATTTTGTTTTAAAATGTGAATGAGTAATTGGGATTGAGACATCAGATATTTCCTTGTGTACGTGATGTGAAGGGAGGAAGAAAGGGAGAAAAGTAAGGTATAGAGCAATGACAAAATACAAGGAGAAGTGAGAGCGGGAGAAAGAATCACTGACTAAGGGTATATGGGTGAAATAAGAGAGGAAAAGGGGAATACGATGTTGGGAAGAAGAAGGTGAGGAAACACAATAGTAAGGAAAATGACTATTGAGATTTGAGAACAGATCAAGGCCAGTGAGAGGTGTGCTTGCATAATCCATGAGTGTATTTCTTGTATCATCATATCCGTGCCCACCACATGTGGAAGAATTTCCAATTACGTGGACGAGAGCAAATCACCTCGTTGAAGCCTCTACTTCTCTGAGGTGGTGTAACAGGCAACATATACCTTTCAAATCTAGGGTCCCATTGAAACGGCATCTTTGTAGTGTCATTATAGGGTTCAGGCTGCGTGGTTTTGATCCTCGAACCTTCTAGGCTTTTTAGACATTGGTTTGTTTTGGAATCTTAGTCATCATTGCGCCATGTTAAGACGAATGCTTTGTGAACAATTGCAAGTTTCACCATATACTCCTTAGGCGTACTACATGGCTATTCCCCCCTCCTCCCCAAAATGCGTTTCATTGTTAGGGGGAATATGAAGGCATTGTGTAGCAAATTCTTTATGAGTTGCCCATCAAGTCTCATTTTAACCAACAAGAGTGACCAACAAATGATTTCTAGCCTTATCTCTTTCGAATAAGAATGCTTTACTTTCTCTCCAACATCCATTTAGATGTGGGCATGATTAAACTCATGTCAATATAGGATGCAATTGCTGGAAAGTTCAATGTTGTATGTCATGGGCTTCCCTCCGTGCCTTGAGGGGGTTGAGAAGATGGTTATGTTTGCCCCTCAAATATGTTTCACTTTAGAGTGAAGGTTAAGGCATTCTGATGTAAGTTCTTTATCATTTGTCCCATCGAGTCACTCACTTTAAGCAGACAAGAGGAACTAATAGATGATCATTGATCCTAGTCTGTTTTATCGAAGGAAGAGCGCTTTACTTTGTGTGCAACATCCATTTAGATATGGGTGCTAATTGTACTCATGTCAATTCAGGAAGCCATCGCTGGCAAGTGCAATGTTGTGTGCATCTCAAAGGATGAGAAAAATCGGCAACCTTCTGTTGAAGAACTGGCCATGGCAGACTATGTATTCTATCGTACGTTTGATGTTGGAAGTTTGACCATCTCTGATAAGCTGGGTGAAAAAATTGCCTCTATTGAGGGTGCGTTCTTATGCCTAAAATTATGTTCTGTTTAAGCTTTTGTGGGAAAATCTTTTAACTTCATGACTTCTATCTTTGTTGCTAATCTGTTACAGTTGAATCCTTGCTAAACAAAAAAGATGTTCAACTTCCGAATCAAAGCCTAAACATTGAAGTTGATAGTCAGAATGTTGTAGCGGTTGTAGAAAAGCCGCTTATGACTGTTAAGGATATTGCTGGAGAAGGCAACTCTATAAAGCTTGATATCAATGTTGGTTCACCGTTAGCGAAAGCTGAAGAAGGGACAAATGATTTAATGGACAAGTCAAAAGGTCCTCTAGAGGCACATGATCTTGCTGGACCTCATGGTAGAGGTCCAGCATCTTTGCCTGTTACAGAAATCTCTGTCTCTGGTCAGAAAACCAAATTGAAATCACCTAATTCCAAGCAAGCTGATTTGAGCGAGGTTGTCAAATCTGCATCGGATGTCAGGCCTTCAGAAAATAGAGCCTGTTCAAGATCTGAGCCTGGTGATTCTGCTAGTGTGTCCAATGATAAAAGGATGAATTATGGTGAAAAAATAGTGGTTGCTTCTGGTGAAAATATAAACAATCCAGTCTCATCTAATGTTGCTGCTGATAAGGGAAAATTGGTTGCAGAAAAGAAATTCGATGGGCCAAGTGATGCTGTGAAAAAACAGAAGTCTGTCAACAGTCGTGTTGCTTTGGAGGAGAGGCTGTCTAAGAAGCCTAAGCTTGATGTTACTCCTACGCATTCAAGTGAAAATGGAAAGAAAGTTAAGGATGGTACTGCTACACCAGCAACCATCAATGCCAGGAATGACGCTATGCAATCTGGTGCTGTTTCTTCTGATCATAATAAGACTTCACAACCGGCTGTGGCTGTTCCTGCTGAAATCAGTGATAAAGGCAAGTTGGCCAAGGAATTTCATGGTATAAGCAATGGAGATTCTGAAAAGTTGAAGGCTGATGGTGGGGAAAATAACAAATCCAATAACAAGTTGTGTAAAGCATCTCTAAAGCCGGACAAAGGTTTGGAGGTTAAAGAACCTGTTGGGACAAGCAATGCACTTTCCAAAACATTGAAGCCCAATAGCATGGTGGGCAAATCTGATGGTAAAGTGGGTAATGGCTTTTCGAAAAGGCTGAATGCTGATGACATAATAAAGGATGGAGTCAACAGGAAGTTGCACAAAGCATCTCTCAACCCATGTAAAGATGTGGAGATTGAGGCTTATAGTTGTGTTACGGAGGTTACGCGACGACCACTCACTGTAAGTTATGTTGGCTCTTCTATATGCGGAGGTGCTTTTGCGTTTTGGTTTGAAAGTAAAAAATTTTAGCATTGTTGTTTTCACGGGACTTCAAAACAGCTGATACTTTTTCCTCCTATGTTTTCATCTTTGAAAGCTCGTATGAATGAGTTGTTTATATGTTAATGTTGTTTGTTATGATTGTTCTTTCATTACATGAATTATCAGCAGTGGTGAGTGGCAATTTTGTTAGGTCCTTAAAAAGGGCGGAAATCAGGCGAGCCAACTCGTGCTCCGGGGTGGGGCAAGGGGTTTTCTCGTGAGCTAGCCTAACTATAAACTCTAAACAGTTATCTTGATTTGGTTTAAGCTCGAGCTTTTCATATGAATGAGCTAATGAAGTTCGACATGGTAGGCTTGTAAAGCTCATCTTATCAAATCTCAAAAACTAAATTAATACCAATCAATACATCTAGGAATGTGTGACCATGGATTCAAAATGTGGTCGATCTATGACGAAAAGGACGCATTGGAAAGGTTTTTGAGTTGGTTGAACTGCGTTTTTTTCCGCGATATGGAATGCGATTTTCTCATTGGAGCGATTTTTTCATATCGCGATTGAAACCGCAATTGCAATTGTAAAAAAAAAAATCTTTAACCAAGTCTTTTTTTAAAAGTTTGTTTCTTGAATTTTAGCACTGTTAGGTTGTTACCTTTTCTTACATGATCTTAGGAGTTGCATATTTTTTGCTAGTTGTGGATTAACTTCCCAAATTTTATGCTGTGTTAGTTTTTTTTGTTAGCCTATAAATACAGGCACTTATTAGTATTTTTTTATCACCCAAGATCAGAATACTTCTAGCAATTAAACATCAGCAACTTTTCTTTTCTATTTGCTGTGGTTTGCGCCTGCCCTTCTTTTTTCTCTCCTGCTGTTATTCTACAAATTGGTATTAGAGCCAGGTTTGGTCCTTTGGGAGATTGAGTGAAGCACAGTTTGTGAGAGCTTAAGACACCGAAGTAAGTATCAGTGAGGCAAACACAGGCAAACACAGCTGACAGGAAACCGTGGCCAACAACACCAAGTCCCCTGATTCCCATATTCAGAGGGGAAAAATATCATCTTTGGAGTCTGAAGATGAAGACTATGTTCAAGTCTTAGGAGTTATGGGACTTGGTGGAAAATGGATATGAGGAGCCAAATCTGGCACCGGCTCAGCCCAGTCAACACTTACGGGAATCGCAAGAGAAACGCAAATGCTTTGTTTCTCATCCAATCAGGATATGTCCTTAGACTCTTCTATTGCAGCAACAACGTGATCGAAGTCTTTGGTTAGACTTCTCAAAACCTTGATCACAATGGTTTCATTGCTAACATTCTCACCATATGTTTTCATGTGGCTAACAATTCCAGACACCCTAGAAAGAAATTCTTGCACAGGTTCCTTTTCTTTCATGGCTAAAGTTTCAAAATTTCACCCAAGTGTCTGCAGTTTTACGGTGATTACCTTCTTATCGCCCAAATACTCATTCTTTAGAATCTCCCATGCTCCATGAGAGGAGGTTGCTGGTGCAATTCGAGGGAAGATTTCATCATCTAGTGCTGATTGGATGAGAATCAAAGCCTTTACGTCTCTCTTCCGATTCTTCCGTAACTGTTGATTTGGTTGAGCTGGTGCTGGATTTGGCTCATTGTATGCATTTTCCACCAAGTCCCATAACTCTTGAGACTTGAACAAAGGCTTCATCTTCAGACTCCAAAGATGATATTTTTTCCCTTTGAATATAGGAATCAGGGGTTGCAATAAAAGAGTTGGTGGTATTGTTGGCCAGGGTTTCTTGTCAGGTGTGTTTGCCTCCCTGATACTTGCTACGGTTTCTCTGGCTTTCACAAACTGTGTTTCACTCAATCTCCCAAAGGACCAAACCTAGCTTTGATACCAATTTGTAGATTAAAAAAAGGAGAGAAACAAGAAGAGCAGGCACAAAACACAACAACTAGAAAAGAAAAGCTAAGCTGCTAATGTTTTATTCCTAGAAGTATTCTGATTTTGGGTGATAAAACATACTGATGAGAGCCTCTATTTATAGGCTAATTAAAAAAAAAAAAAACTAACACAGTAGAAAATCTGGGAAGTTGATCCAGAACTAACAAAAAATCTGCAACTCCGAAGATCATGCCTAAAGAAAAGGTAACGACCTAACCGTGCTAAAATTCAGGAAACAAACTTCAGAAAAAGACTTGGTCAAAGGCCTTTTTTTTTATTTGAATCAATTTTCAACAAATCACATTTTGAATCGTTGTGTGTGACCGTAGCACAATGACCATGAAATTGTCCTTTCCTTTTAATGGGGCAATAATTTAGGGTGCTATATCTGCCCTGCCTGGGTTATGCGGGACACTACTGACATAGGACTTTAGGGTATGGATTTGGACTTGGACTTCAATTAGGAACATATTTCATCATTGGATCAGTATTTCGCCCATTGTGCATCCTGAATCCTTTTTTTTCTCCACTATAGTTTTGCTTTTTTCGTTTTTCTCTCGTCTATACCGCTTTCAAATCCTGAGTGATTACTTAGTTTAGATACATGGTTTTTCCATCTTAGGATTTAAACTCGTTTGAGGTATGACCTCGGTATTTTGACCTCTATTTGTATTGTTTTGTATTGTGGGAAAATTGGAATGATGGACTCATGGAGGCTCACCTAGGCTCATGAGCATAAGCAAGCTATGGTGGAGCCAAACTTTTTGGCTTAGCAGGCTTATGGCATGAGCCTAGCTGAGCGCACAAAATGATATGTTAACTGTGTAGGTCGAGCCTTAAGCATACCTATAGGGGTGCTCATTGGGTCAGCCATGGACTCGATAGGATCAGAACCCCAAATATAAATCTCATACGGAAGACGAGATTGAAAAGAACTGGTCCTTTGCCTGGGCCGGACAAGAACAAACTTATTTGAATTAGCTCTTGTTTTCAATTTGTAGAAAAAACACCCCAAAAAGTGAAGTAAAATTTATACAAGATAGGTGTATACATGTTGGTTTCTGGGAAGCATGGAAACTTTGCACAACTTCACATATCCGTGTCATGTATCGGGCAGTGATACTCTTGGACACTCCTTAGACACTCTCAAATGTACGCCAAGTACACATATAGCACAAAGGTGGGTTTAATTATTGACAGTTGTAGGGTACACATTCTATATGCAATTTCTTATTGTTCTCATGTAAATGCGACCCCTCCAAGGCTAAAAACACATTAAGGATTAAAAAGACACAACTATATTAAAGTTGTTCATCAGCACGTGTCCGTGATACATGTCATGTCCTAACTTTTTGAAAAATTACGTGTTTGCGTGTCGGTGTCGTTGTCGTGTTGTGTGTATGTCTTGTATTGGTGTCCATACTTCTCATAGCACGTTATATGCTATTGCTTATTTAGGTGAATTTGTAAGTTCGGTTTTATAATATTAAACAAATAACGTACCTACTACTTGTGGCTCGGCAAGCCCATTGCCGCTTATCCTCAACAAACTATACAATAAATGGTTGTTCTAGGCACATGTGACTCTGTTTTGAGGGATTATCAATGTGGTCTGTACACATGGGTATAGAGGTCATTATTTAATGAGCATGACATGTGGACTTGTTATGTTGTACCACTTGTATGGTCAAAATCTTTTTATTTGCTTTGCAATGTTCCATGATCATTGAATTATGATGAGATAAGTTTGGCACCTTAGTTTTAAAAGGCTTGAGGCGCATTTGGGCGCATAGGGTTTCTAGGCACAATGTACATAATGCTGGCAAGGGCGCACACATCATAGATGCAGGTATGCTTTGCAAAAATGTTTAAAAGTTATGCATAAAGCTTATTTTGCATGAACAAGTTAGAGAAAAACATCAAAAAAGTGATTGGACATAATTGTATGACTAACTTCCGCAAATAGCCTTATCATATGTTACGTTATTGTCGTGGTTCCCCAAAGCATTCACTTAAGGTACAATCATATTCTTGGAAATCTTAGAAATCGAAGTGGGACTAACTCATATTCATCGGGGCCAATTGATAAACATGTAAACGCTAGGGGAATAAATAAACACTAACCTTAGGTTCAACTAGCTATAAAAGAAAACAAATTAAAATCTTTTTTTTTGGGGGGGGGGGCATGGGGGGAGGTTTAGTTGTTCATTTCACAAGCCTTAGCTCACCTTTAAGCTCCCAAGAGAAAAAGAAAAGAAGAAAAAAAGGGCAAAGATAAGGCCAACAAAAAGAGGTTTCTATCTGAAGGAAGGCCAACAACACGGGGGGGCTCTCAAGGCCTCGACTTTACAGTTTACACTAACAAAGAAGGGGGCAAAAAAATAAACAAAGGGAGGAAAAGGGGAAGAAATAGATGATAAGGAGTAGAGGAGAAGAAATTCAAGAACATAGAAGAGGAAAAGCGGAATACTAAGGACAATGCATCGATGATTAGGAGTGGAGGAGAAGAAATTGAAGAACATAGACGAGAAGAGCAAGAAAACTAACAACAACTGGAAAAAAGATAAGAAACACAAAGAACTAGCTTGTTGAAGTCGGCAATTTCGATTGAGGCCAGAACTGTTGAAAAGCTAAGAAGATTTGGCCTCAACTACGCCGAAACTTGAGCAACGAATAGGCTTGCATCCTTTAAGCACAACATGTGCGGGCAACGAGTCTCGGGGTAAAGATGAGTTGTGAGTTTGCAATGCTACTTCCAAACAATTGAAGCATGGAGGTGTGCCTTCAGAATTGGCATCGCCTTAGCCCTTTGAAGTGCTGACCTGGTCGCCTACTCTTTTTCAAGCTAAGCTTTGCACTTGTTTGGAAGTGGCAGTGCAAGATCCTTGTCAAATGCAATCACATAATATTTTATGATACTTATTTTTAAAATATAATAATTTTACTACCTTGTTCTTCTTCTATACGCTATGAAGCAATGAATCTGTGCACAGTATCCTTGATTTGTTGTAAACCGCCATGATGTCATGATCCACAGAATGTTGTCCTGGAATGGGTCTAGGGGCTATATGCCAAAAAAGAAATTTTGTTATAAGATAGTATGATAGGTGGTTCTTAGAGTGTTTTTGCAATATCATTAACAGTTATAATAAATTCTAGTTATTAACACTGTAGCTTTAGTGCTTTACTAAAGGGCTTTTGTCCCTCCTTTTCAGCCCAAAAAAAAGAAAAGACAAAAAAAAAAAAAAACCTGATACCATTGCTTCCAAAAAAGGGGGTTTTTGGACGCCAATAATCCAAACTTTAGGGGCATTGGACGCAATGATGCATATTTAAGAGATAGCGTCAATCACTATGCACTTTGATGATGTTTATTTTGCATATACCATCACCGAGTCAAGCATAGTCTTGGTTACTTGATAACCTTGTGGCTTATTTATCACATGAACTAGTTTCATTTCATGAAAGGTTGCTAAGGCCTGTAGAAAATAGGAAGGCTATTTACAGTGAGGATTGGGGAAGCAGTCAAGCTGGTTGAAGACAATGCATTGGGATCGTGCTGCTTCTACCTCTCTTTATGCCTGTTGTGCAATGCAGAAGAGTTCTATTTTTTGTTGATTGCTAGTGTCCTTGGCATAGCTTCATCCAGTGCTCTTGCAGAGCCTAAGTTTTGTATACACTGTCACCTTAGACTGGTGGGGTTGTGTTGTTCATTTTACTGTTTAGTATCCATTAGCTTTCAGATTTTGATGCATAGGTTGGGATTAAGCTATGCAGCTATGACCAGCTGTTTACTCGCGCCTCCCTTGTATTCACTTGATGTGTCATGGAGTAGATCCTATGGTTCTTTTCACTTCATCTTGATGGAAACCAGGCACTATGATTCTTTCTACGTGGCATTATCAAACCTGAAATCAGAACTCAGTCTTTGGATATATTGAGTGAATAGCCTTGTCTAGTGCGCTGAGTTGTCTCTGTTTTGTTTTCACTATGAAATACAATGTGATAGTTTTTGTTTGGCTCAATTTTGGTAGTGTTGTATTAATCTTGTGGCCTCTTTTAACTTTTTTAGCCGCAGTAGTGTGTGTGGAGGGTGGTTGAGCCTAATGTTCTACATGATAACTGTAAAGTGGTCATCCATGTTTAAAAAGTTAGAATTTAGTTCCTTGCCAGTTATTTGCTGAAATTTTAAACCTTGATCAACAGGAGATCAGGATGTTATATAATGTTTCGACTTTTGATTTATTCAATGAAATTATGGTTGATGCATATATGCATGGATTCAAAATGTGCCCGAACTGCGACGAAACGGCCGCGTTGGAAAGGTTTTGGAGTTGGGCGAACCGCGTTTTCATAGCGCGATATGGAACTTGATTGCCATCTTAGAGCGATTTTGTCGTACAGCTACCGAAACCAAAATCGCGATCGAAACTGCATTTTGAATTCTTGCATATATGCACGCTGCAGAGGGAAACAATATAGTTTCTTGAATGATTGATTGCCTTTTCAACAACTTTTTATTACAATATATTTGGTAATGAGTGATTATGCTGACATTTATTATCTGCTTGTCCTGATGATCTGGTGTGTGTTTTACCGCTTTTCTTCCTGCCCTTTTTTCTTGGATGCACTGACATTCTTATGTACTTTCTGTACAGGATAAAGAAAAATATTACACATCATTTGTGAGTATTCTTTCTTTCTTTTCTTTTCTTTCCTCGCTGTAATTATCCGCAACTGATTTGTTGATTTTTGGCACTTTGTTCTTTGTTGCCCAATTGCATTTTGAGAACTTCCTAATTGAATGTTCTGTAGGAATCGAGAATGAAGGTTGCTCAGGATCAGGGGACACTTGTTCTGCTTCAAAATTTGGATCCGACATACACATCATCAGAAGTTGAGGTAGTGATTTTTTGAGTTGCGGTGATAATTAAACTTGTATTTCTGATGAGAAATTTTCTGTCTTCTTGCTAATGAGTCTATGCATGCTATTCTGTGAGTTGCTATAATGACTGTTCCTATGCCAGCAGTTTTGGGTTGTCTGGCAGTCTCTAGAATGTTTTCCTTTGAAGTCCTGTGGTCTTCTCAAACAGAATTCTGATCAAATGTGATCTGGTCTTCTTTGCGCATTTGTTAAATAATGTCACGCCTTCCAGTACATCTTTTTTTTGTTTTTTTTTTTTTGGGGGGGGTTCATTTCCACATATATGTATACAAAACATATGGGTATGCATATATATTTGTGCGCGTGCATATACATACAGATATACATATACACACTCAAAATTGACTGGGGAGAGTAAAACTATTACAGTGTCCAGTCCTTTTGTTTCCTTACCCCGGCTGAGATTTTCATTCTCCCTACTTCGGGTGTACTGTGTCATATTGATTACCTCTGCATTGTATGTCAGGATATAATTTGGTGCGCTTTTAGAGAAATTTGCTCAGCAAAAATTATACAGCGTACTGCAACATCCAGCCCACATTCTGGTACATCACCATTTGTGTTGGAAACTTTGCGTTCTTTCGTTTTGGCAAAACAAGAAGAAAAAAGAATGATGTTAAACTGCTTGCAGTTTGTAGTGATATTGCTGCCTAATCCTGCTCTGTAGGGCAAGCATTTGTTATCTTCAAAACCCGTGAGGCAGCAGAGAGGATTGTCAGCAGGTTGGAAGACGAGTGTTTAATGCTTCCTAATTTAAGGTGAGTGTGCTATTAAAGGAAATTGATATGGCTCCAGCGGCCTCCTCTTCCCATCTCCTATTTTGTTTTTTGATTGGGTTGTATGGGCTGGGTTAGGCCCGCTTTCTCTCTTTGCTCCTCTGTCTCCTCACTGGTTCAATTTAGAGAACCTTCTCTGCATTGAAGCATAATAAGTCCCAGGTTTTAGAACAGTGCTGGAGCAAATATGATTTATGTTTTGCCATTCTATTTCCTTTTGAGAACCCTCCATCTGTTAACAGTGATGATAATTACCATACCAACGCGCAATCAAAAAGTCAAGGCTTTGTTTGTATATTGAGGTTTTTTCCTTTTTGGTTCTTTTTTCTATTCTTTTTTTTTTGGGGGGGGGTGTTCTAGAAGGATACCCAATCGTAGCCCTGTCCACAATGGTGGGACCCTTGTGGAAAGGCATGGAGGAGGGAAGTGTTGTAAGTGTGTAACTAATGCAAGCAAGGGAGAAAACTTCCCTGTGTCTCCATGCTTCCTCCTGGCAGGCTATTCCTATGATGGCTGGACCTTGCATAATAGATGTACGACTGTGAAGTTATTAACATTGTGAAGTTGATATAATTGTATTCTAAAACCTTTCCTATCTCTTGACACGTGTATTTTTAGGGGTCTGCTAGGTGGCTGTTTGTACTTTGCTTTGACATGTAATTTTATGGGCTGTACCGAACCAGTGATCAAAAAAAGAAAGTTATAATTTCTTTAACTTCAATGTTGGTGCTCTACTGTCCAGTGGTTATAACATTGAGCAACTTAATGGAGATGTGATTGTTTTAGTTTCTTATTTTTGACTTCCTTCGTAGATCTGAATGAACCAGTTTCATTAGCCCTAAAAGCTTTACCTTTCTGCAAGCTTTCAGACTAGGGAGGATAATGGAATCTGTCAAATGTCAAACTAAATCCTGCTTATGTGTCATGGAATTGGATGCTAGTCCATGCCTTTCCCATGAAGAATGTAGTAAATATGGTCAGTCCTTACACACGTGCAAGGTCACGGCTGTGAACCCTGAATCCCCACCCTTACCCCATCGTGAAGCTGAACGCATTAGAGAAGAATCAAATGGAAGGCACTGAATTTCACCTTTATGTTTAGGGGACTTTCCCCTTTTTTATGTTGCTCCATCATACTTTGTTAGGAAGGAGGAACATAGCTTTGCCCTACTGTCGGCCATTGTTTTATGGTCCTTTGTTAGAGAATTTGGATATATCTAGGTTTATATGTATTTCATTTCTGAGATAATTTTTAGTGTTTTATCGATGGCCATTCTCTCACCCATGTATGACATGCTTTTAGCTGAGCTAATGGGAAAGATGGAAATTGGAATTACTCGTATTTAGATTCAAGTATTGAAGGTGGGTGTGCATAATTATTCTTTTTGATGCAAAGAAGAAGAAATCAGTCAAACTTGTAGAAAACGAATTTCCCTAGCTATGCAAAGGCGATTTGAACCTAACGGCTACCCTTTCTCTCTCTTCGGTTGGGGACAGCTGGGGCGCCTCTTACGGTCATTGGAGGTTCCCCTGAGGGCCGCCGGCCCTTGGGGCTCCGCGAGCTATCGATGACTCTCATCGGTCGAAGTTTTTTCCCCTAGCTGTGAGTTTCTCCCGCTAGCCAGTTCTTCTTAGATCTCTTCCTTGTGGGTAGGTTTTCGGGTTTGCTGTTGTCATCGGCGGTCCAACTCTTTGGCGGAGTTACAGCTACTGGTGAATTTTCCGGTGGTCGGAAACTCTGTCGGAAATTTTTTTCCAGGCTTTTCATAGCTCAGAACAGGCCGAAGGCATTGCCTTTCTCTCTGGTTGACGTCCGGTGAGTCCTCAGGTCTTCTAGTGGGTGAGTGGCTGTTTATTTTCGTCCTTGGTGTTGCCTTCTGTTATGGATTTCGGTTCTATGGGGGCGCTTCTAAGTTGCGTTTGTCTTCTGGAGGGTACTGGCTGCGTATCTTCTTCTCTTGCTTTTTTCTTGTGGCTCTTCTTTGTGCTGTTACCCATGGGGGCTAGGCTGAAGGTTGATGGAAAGTTGTTCGAATTTGTTTGTGGGCAGAGAAAGGGGCTTCCCCTTTTAAGGTGTCTGAAGTGAACAGGGCGAGGACTTCTATTATCAAGTGTTGATGAAGTTAGATGGTTAGTTAGGGAATTGGTACGTTTCCCTTCTGCTAAGGGAGACCCACTCTGGGTGAGGACTTTTAAAAGGGGTAATGGTTGCTTATTGTTGTTGTAGCTAGAAAGAACAACAAAGGAAGGTTCATTGTCTTCTCTCATTTTGAACTCTAGCAAGTCTAGGACTATCAACTTCCCAAAGGGTCCTAACTCCTAGCGTAGATGGTTGGTTGGTATCACTAGGATTTTGAAAGACATGCTCATTTTGGGTAACAAAAAGGAGACGAGAATGTGACTTCTACTATTGCAAGGTCTTTTGTGAAGAAGCACTCTTCTTATGCTAATGTGGCTCGTCGTAACTTGAGAGATGATCATGGCAAGCAGTTGATGGGGTGGAGGTGATTCTTGGCCCTCTTGGGACATTTATTCAACAACCTTAGGAGAGGAAGTGCAAGTGGAAAAGTCAATGGCCTTGGGGAAGGAGGAGGAAGTGAGGTCTCAACCGTTGGCGTAAGGGCATTCACGTTGCATCATGACGACTGCTAATTGCACTCTTTCAGGCGGCTCATTGAGAAAGGCTTTAGGCTCCAAGGCTAGGAGGGACAGAGAGTCAGTACTTTTTCTTAGAAAGTTGGATACTCCTTCCCCTGGTGCAAATACGCCTTGAGAGATTTATTAGAGAACTATTTTGACTCTTATGCCAGCTTCGTTCTTTGATTCTTCTCAATTCCCTTCCTTTGTGCCAGAGTCGCTTGTTTCAACGGTGGCAAAGTTCTTCACCTCACAATCTTGTCAGGAACTTTGTACTGTGCTCCCAGAGGAAGAAAAATAGGAAGGATGAGGAAGTGCTTGAAAAGGAGTGTAGGTCTCCCATGTCATATTCATGTGAGGGTTCTGTTTCATGTTGGGGGGTCTTGACGGTCTTCTAGTCAAGATAACGTTCAAGTCTCAAGGAATAATTCGTCTCCTCTTCATGGTCAGAATGATAAAGTGTGATAGTGGGTCGGTTTGGGTGATGGATCATTTTGTTCCTTTCTGTAAAAGATGGGGCTAGAGATTGAAGGCTGAGAAATGAAGGGAAAGGGAAAGGTCATGACCTGGTTTTAATAGTCTTTTCTCATCAATGTTGGAGTATTGTTGAAGGGGACATTATGGGTTTGTTTGCTGATTTCATGAGAGGTGCACTTTCAAAAAAAGTGTGAATGCCACTTTCGTAAGTTTGCTTCCCAAAGTGGTTGGGATGATGATATCAAGAAGTTTCCTATTAGCCTTGAGGGCAGCGTCTACAAAATTCTAGCTAAAGTTCTTGCTTCTAGGTTGAGAAAAGTTGTGGGCAAAGTTGTTATCCTGAATCAGCATGCTTTTATTCATGGTCGGTCGTCAAATTTTGGATGCAACTTTGATAGCTAATGAGTGTATTGACTCATACATCAAATCTAATCAATTTGGAGTTTGTTGTAAGCTTGATATTGAAAAAATTTATGACCATGTTTCTTGGGACTTTCTCATGCTCACTCTTGAAAAAATGGGATTTCATAGCAGGTGGAGGAGATGGATTTTCCGTGCTTGTCAACGGTGAAGCAACTGGATTTTTTGTTTAGTTCGTGGAGACTACGACAAGGTGGCCCCCCCTTTTATTCCCCCCTTTATTTATTA
Organism: Carnegiea gigantea; assembly: GCA_029747015.1. Taxonomy (NCBI): domain Eukaryota; kingdom Viridiplantae; phylum Streptophyta; class Magnoliopsida; order Caryophyllales; family Cactaceae; genus Carnegiea; species Carnegiea gigantea. The sequence goes on along the minus strand of JAKOGI010000100.1, from coordinate 731,382 downwards.
TGGTAATGGAGACCCTAAGCCTCGGTTAACGAAGCTATTGAAGTTCGCCTCTTGGAAGGTTTTCTTATCTCTATCTGTCACTCAGAGAGTATGTTAATGTCCCACTTGCTTTTTGCAAATGATGCTTTGCTTTTTTTTTTTGGGGGGGGGGGGGGATCCTAAGGAGAGCAATTTGGGTTTTTTGAGATGTATTTTGCTATTATTTAAGGCTTTGTCGAGCCCTAGGGTAACTTATCAAAATCTATTGGTGAAATGCCACATATTCTTGTCCTAGAAGAGTTCGTTGGTTGTGAGGTTGACTATCTTCCATCTTCCTATCTTGGCCTTCCGCTTGGTGCTCCTTTTAAATGTAAGGCTGTGTGGGAATCAAGAGACTAGTCGGATGAAAATCTGAACTTCTCTCAAGAGGGGTTAGACTAACTTGATTGCGTAGCACCTTATGAACTATGAAGTCTCCCTACTTATTTCATGTCTTTGTTTACCATTCCGGCTATCATTGCAGCCAAATTAGAAATAATTATGAGTGATTTCCGTTGGTCAAGCAACAAACCTAGTTTTCATTGGTTAATTGGGATGATGTTTGTCGTTCAAAACATGAGGGTGGCATTGGCATTAGATGTCTTCGCGAAATGAATGAAGCCCTCAAGGTTAAATGGCTTTGGAGGTTTGCCAATGAAAAGGACGCTACGTCGAAAAAGGTGATTGTCATGAAATATGAGGTCAACGATTTTAGTTAGTGGAGTAAGAAGATCTCTTGTGCTCATGGAGTGGGTTTTTGGAAATCTATTATAAGTGGCTTTGACCATTTCCATTCTCCCATCCAATTTAAGGTGAAAAATGTGTCGAAGGGCTTGTTTTGGCACGACTCTTGGTGTGGGGATCAATCTCTTAAGTTCCGTTCCCTAGTTCTTTTTAGTATGACGTGATTGAAAGATGCAACTGTGCATGAAGTGGTCTCAAGCCCGAATGATTGGGAAGAAGAGGATGTGCTCAGTCTTTTGGCTATGCTAGCTGACAGTAATGTTGTTCTTGAGGGAGAGGTTAAGATCCATTGGCCTTATAACTCAAGTGGGCAATTCACCTTAAAAAGCTATTGTACAGACATTTAAGAGGTCGACTCAACTCGGTTTTCCAACTAAGGCCATTGGAAGTCCAAGTCTTTCACCGAAGTGTGCTTTCTAGCTTGGGTGACAACCAAAGGAAAGATTCCCACGAAGGACATGCTTAAAAGTAGAAACTTTGAGTTGGTTAGTAGGTCTTCAATGTGCTTTGTGGAAGAAGAATGGGTTGACCACCTTTTTGTTAATTGTTGAATGGTGTTTACTTTATGGCATTTGTCATTATTGTTGATGGGGATTAGTTGGGTACAACCTAAAACCACAAGAGATGTGTTGGTGGCTTGGAGAAGAAAGTCAAAGAAGTGTTGGGTCTTTGGAGTTTGGAAGTTGATGCCTTTGGCTATTGGTGGAGTGCTTGGAAGGAGAGAAATAGCCGGGATTTTGGAGGCAAGGTTAGGTCTATTCAAGATTTCAAACTTTATTTTTTGAGAACGTCGTATAGTTGGAGTCAAGTTCTCAATCATGGTACAAAATTGTGTTTTTTGGATTTTGTGGATAGGATTGTTGTTGAGAGCCTGAGGGCGTGATTTTATTTTGTGATTGCCTCCTTTTATACATGGGTGACATCCCCTTCTTGTCTTTTAATACAATTTTCGATTACTCATCAAAAAATATATTGAAGGTGAGTATGCATCTAGATGTATATTGCCCTTATATTGTAAACTTTGAACCACAGGAGTTTGTCCTGAAATGGAATTTGAGTACAGGGGTGGTGCCGACATGCATGCAAACATTCTGGAATCAATAAAGCTGACGAGTCATCATGGCTAACTTGCTTTTTAGGTCTTGGAATTTAACTTTTTATGTACAATATAAGTATACATATTGAGAGGACCCTTGGTAGAAGGCGGCTCTCTTAGTTGGATGATCATAGATTATATATACTTGATTTTGTTGGTATAGTAATGAAGTTCATTTACCGCCGCCCCCCAGCAAAAGAAGTATCTGTCTCTGTCACCTTTCAATCAGATTTTTCGTGATGTTAGGCATATCTTGCAAATTTTGCTTCCTTCTCTTTTGGAAATTAGACAGTACTATTTGTTACACAACCTAAAAGGTTAGGTTTTTAGGTTCGTCTGATTGCAAATCTGATTATCTGAGAGCTCATCACATATTCTGTTCCAGATGTCCTTGTCATATCATATCATGTCAGAGACTGACACCAACAGGGACTCAAATGGAGCGTAAGAGTAATGTTGTTGTAATGCCGTTTATGCTTTCGCCTTTTGGAAAGTTCCTCTTTCCCTCTAAGCTGGACGTACTAGTTCGCAAAATCTTGAGACCAATAGGGTCTGGAACTTTTCAGCCCGTATCCTGAGTTTCAGAGTATCATACATTGATCCTTGCCTTCATATGTTACTCTTAATCCTTATTTTCAGTGTGCACCTTTACATTTTTCTGCATGGTTTACAAATTCCAGTATAAATCATTTTGATGATTTGCCATTATACGAAGATAAGCATATTATCAGTCCCCCTGAATTTTTTTTTACTTCTCCCAAAACAGCTTCCTGTACACCATTTGTGCCTTCTGGGGATGCAGTATGTAACATCGGTGCTGAGAAGTCCCACACTAGGAAAATAAACCTTTCCTTCCTAAATTATCGAGGAACAGAGAAATGAACAATGGTATCGAACTATTACTATATAGGAGCTATTTTTAAACCACAAGTTAAGGCCAACCAGACTAACACATGCAAACAAGGATGTAAAATATGTAAACAAACATCAGATCTTTTTAGAATTGTTTTTATTTGTCTGCAGTCTATTTGTTTAATGCTGACTGAATAATGTGAGCATTTACCCTGTGTTTGATTTAGCAAAATTGGGGAAATTTTAGAAAACAATTCTTTTTCATGTAGCAGAAGGCTTGATCATCTTCCTTCTCAGTTTTGCATTCGTTTTTTCCCCCCTATGTGATATTCTGATTCCCTCTCAAGTGTCCCGTAGATCTCCTGACTTGGCAACTAGATTTGATAAAGTGAGAGCTAGACATTCGTGGTGTCCTAAAACTATCCGACTTCCATAACTAGTTGTCCAATGTTGGGCAATTGCCATTCTTTGTGAATTACAGCTACATTTCATTTTCTCCATGTATCATATTGGAACTATTTAAAACTCCCATAGCTGGTTGGTAACTTGATTTCTGTGTGTTTCCAGACCTCTTGTTGCATTCCCTGGGGCTTTAAACTCTCCTGAAAAGCAGTCTTCACTCCCTGGCCACCTGGTCATTGATAAACTTAAACACCAAATGCAGCGAGAATCGGTATCACCATTTTCCTCTGCGGCATCATGTTCTTCTCCACTGCTCCCAACGCTTATTTGAAACTTCATAAGTCACAGATCCTTTTTATTCCATGATATAATTATATTTAAATTCTTGTCTCCAGAGAGAAGCAGTATCTACTTCGCATTCTTCTCAGTCGAACACTCTTGAATACGAGTTGGCACTGGAGTGGCGTTTACAACAAGATAGATCAGACCTGTGTTGGAGGAAGTTGCACAAGGTTGGTTGAAGAATTCCAAGGACTAAGCTCTCATATTATTTCTAAACCTCATCTATTTTTCTGAATCTATATTTGTTAACCTTGCTACAGCAACAAGGAGAAGAGCTGAAAAAACTTAAGAGGAGCTTCAAGCCAAAAAAGTGAGCATGTGTTGCTATCTAGCTACTCCATTTGGGTACGGCGATATTTCGATGCCTGCAGAAGTTCAGTTCCGTGTATAGTTGGAGCATCAAATGATGCTTCCTTGGTAAGTGGTATTCTTATTGTAGCATATATTTTTTTTTTTCCCCTTGCGTTGAATATGGTCGGACATTCCCTTGATCCAATATAGAATATGCGATGCAGGCTGCATGCATAGAGAAGAGGACAAGGTGAAGGGAATAGGGAATGCAGATTAAGCATGTTGGCAATGCAGAGAAATCCTGGTCTTATGGTGGTAGAATCAGCTGCTGTTGCAAATTTTGAGAGATATTGTTCTGGCTCAATGGCTTCTGGAGGTCATCTGAGGTGGCATTTAGTGGGACTTCTGTCATGTGATTATGTGAATATGCAAGATGACCCTCAACTTGTTTCTCTTAATGAGTTACTAGTTATCTTTATTTTGTTCTGCCCTTGTGTCTCTGCCTTCGGCACATCTCTCTCTCTCTCTCTCGCTGTGTGCGTGTGTGTCTGCGGGTGTGGGCGTGTGCGTGTAGGGGTGAGCAAAAAAAACCGAAAACCGAAAACCGAACCGCAAAACCGAAAAAACCGAACCGAAAAACCGATTAACCGGATTGAATTTTATGAAATTTTCGGTTCGGTTAACCGAACCAATTTTGTTCCCCGGTTCACGGTTCGGTTTCGGTTCGGGGAGGAAGATTTTTCGGTTAACCGCGGTTAACCGATCCGAACCGAATGTTTTTTTTTTAAATGGCAGCAGATAAATAGTAAATATTAAATAATAATTAAATTTCTAAACCATAAAAAAAAAATGTAAATTTAGGTGTATGGGGTTTGATTAACCGTAAACCGAACCGAAATTTCGGTTAACCGAACCGAAATTCCGGTTAACCGGATTTTTCGGTTCGGTTTACGGTTCGGCTTTTTGTCGAACCGGTTTTTTCGGTTAACCGATTTCCGGTTAACCGGTAATTTCGGTTCGGTTTACGGTTCGCATTTTTTTCGAACCGAAAAAACGGTTAACCGGTTTTCGGTTAACCGAAACTCTGGTTAACCGACTTTGAGCACCCCTACAATCTACCAACAAATCATGAAAAACGCGTGAAAACCTAAACTAACCAACAAGAACATAAACTTGAAGAGCAAAACGAAGGGAATGAAATAAAACGAATCTAAACAACTAAACAACATAAATTAACAATGAAAACTAAACGAATAAACTTAAACAAAACAAATACAAGAATTAAAATTAACAAAACATAAACAAGAACAACAATGAAATAAATAGAGAAAAGGAAGAGGGAAACTTATGCTTGAATTGATTGAAGAACTTGAAATCCACAAGCTTGAATCCCCAAAATACAAACAACTAAAATCCTAATCTAATCCCTTCAAAGGGGTTTTTATTGGTTAAAAACCTAAACTAAACTACCCTAAGGAAGTCGAAGAAGAAGCCCCGAACAAGGTCGAGAAAAGAGGATTAAATAGAAGACAAGGCGGGCCGCGAAGAACCGAAAGAAACAAAGGGGGGCACGACCGTGCCTAGGTGGCACGGCTGCACCGTGCCATGTGGCACGGCCGTGCCACGTGGCACGGGGTGGCCGTGCCACCTTGCTGGCCGGTCGTCCCGGCTGGCTCCCGTTTTTCCGCCTTTTCGCCTGTTTTGATCCTTTTCTGCCCTTTTTCGCGACATTTGCTTGGTTCAACTTATTACCTGTAAGAATAAACAAAACAAGTAAAAATCTCAAAGAATACTTAATAAAACAAGAAAAACTCTAAAGATTACGTTATTATACGAGCTAAGATTAGGTGAAAAGGGCACGTAAAATGCGACAAATTATCGCCTAACAAGTATTTTATTAAATATAAATTAAAGCTAATGGTTAAAAGTAATTGTTTTATTGACTTTATTGCTAAATTAATAGATTATCATTACTATTCTTCATATGTCTTTCAAATATTCTACAAAAATTGAGGTAGAACTAGTATTATAATATCTTGTAAATATATTTTCGGTCACTCAACAATGTATAGTCTTCATATTGTGAAAAATATAATTGGATAATGCATTATAATTTGTATGTGTTGCTATTACAATCGAAAATTCAAATTTTTTTGTGTGCCGCATTAGTACAAAAATATTAATTACATGCACATAATGAAGAGGGGCTGGACAAAGTTGTTTGGAGAAAAATGATAAAATTGTATTCCAACGAAAATATTTTGTAAACTACTTCTAATTACGATGGTTTCATATTATATATCAATATATTCTATGCGTATCAAATTCAAAACTCATATTTCTACTAACAAAAAGTGCACTAAAGTACGATACCATATTGTAATTAGTTCTTTTTATTTCTTATCATTAAAACCCCCGATTTTCAGGTGATATTTTTCATATAATTATATCATATCATATTAGTAAAAATTCGATATCGATTTTGTTAGAATAACTCACCTGGCCTATTTGAAGTCTTTGGGGAAGAGCCAATCGAGGGTGGCGAAGAACCAATTGAGGGCGGGGAAGAAGCGTGGACCGTCAAATTGAAGAAAGGCACTACATCATACCTCAACTGGCAGCTTGGCTGAAAATACATACCCCATATATACCCACATCCCCAACAATCCAATGACATAACTTCCCATGCACCCGATAAGCAGTCATCGCAGCGCGATAGAGTAAGATCAGGGCTACATTGTACAAGCATGTAAACCCTCTGATCCTTGTACAACTTCGCTGCCTCCGTTGCAAAATAGCTCGAAGAATTCCCAGACGTGACTTGCTCTATGAGCCTCGCTGCTGTTTCATCTACCGTTTGGTTGAAAACTATGAGGTTTGGACTCTTAGGCCCTGCACTGAGTCCACAAGAAATGTAATCCTGTTTTAATTCAACTGACCCGAATATAGCACGTTTGGCATACCGGATTGTGCATAGTTCATAGTATACCGAACCTTCCCTGGCACTGCAGGTTTTAAGATGTGAAACTCCAGTTTCGACACAACTTAGGCAACGATTTGGGTGCACATCACCGCGGCAGTAGAACAAGCCGAATACCTGGTCTTCCCCTGACCCAGCTGACGCGTTGTAGAATGCCTTAGTGGAGGCTGCTGCTGAGGTGAGATTCGACAAGACACTTAGGAGGTTTGATTCATACGCGCTGTCATGAGTGTAATTCCCCGCACTTTTGTGATCACATTTCTCTGAGATGAGGTTGGTCGTGGAGTTGCTGCAGGGAGCGTCGGTACTGCTGCTATACACACATTGGCTGCCTGAGTTTTCCTCGGCAGAACAAGGGCTAAGAGTTATCAGAAGTACAGTGATAATGGCGAAATAATGTAACTGAGCCATGGAGATCGATCCAGACTGAAGGTTGAAGGGCTTGCCACAAGTTGCCATTCAATTAGACTAAGTGATTATTATTGTCAACTTTGATTAACTATGAGACAGGGTCATCATGTTGTCTGGGATTATGCGTGGGGGTCATGAACCTAATTAGGCAACTTTTGCTTTAGCCTTAAAATCATACATGAATAATTAGCAGGAATCCTTCAAAAAATAGCACCCTCTTCATTTCGGACTTGTTCAGAATTAGAGTACACATCATTTGTCAAATAGAATATGAGTTATTTGAACGTACATGGACGTGAAGAGGTCAAGTTTACCCTCAAGAGACCTTCCCCCCAGGGGGGGAGGGGGGGCTGCTTGAGGTCAGTTGTATGGTTCTCAACTCTAATCCCTTCCCCACTTACGGTTTTAAGAACTGTGTATTGAATTCTCAATTTTTGTGATGTAGGGTGACAAAATTTTTGGTACATTGATACTCCGTCTCAAAAGGAATGTCCATATTTGATATATGAGATCAAAGTTTGCAAATTATTTGACTATTAATTTGTCAAAATTAGGGATGGCCATGGATCGGATTCGGATCGGTTGTTGGATCATCCGAATCCGATTACATTTTGGATCCAAAATCCGATTCGAATCTAATTTGAGTTAGATCGGATCGGAGTCGGATTTAATTCGATCCAAATAAATTTCTTTTCCCCACAATAATTCTGTATTGTGTTTTTCAATCCAAACTTTATTTTGTCTACCTAATGATACGATAATATACATCTTCCTATCATGCGAACCAAATATTTGAACATTTAATATTAAGTTAAGGAAGACTAATAATAAGGCAGATGACGCCAATGTGCGATGATAGGGAGTCAGGCCAGCTGGCCGACGGTGAAGTCAGAGAGAGAGGGGGGCTAAGTGACTAATGGGAGTTAGAAACTTACAAATGAGTTTGGAGGATAGACTTTAGATTTCAAAATCAAAATTTTAAAATAAAAAATTGGGGGTTGGGCTTGGATGTTGAACTTGAAAGATAGACTTTGGATTTGTAAAGTTTTAGCTAGATTTGAATTTTAATTATTTAATAAAATAGTCGAATATGATTGGAATATCGGATAGGTTATTGCCTTCCCTCCGAATCCAATATGAATCCAACTCGGACTCGAATATTTTTTTCTTGGATTTGAATCGGATTATTTTACCTCAAATTATATCGGATGTGTCTCGAATTTAAATATAACTGTTATCTCTAGTCAAAATAAACATGGATTTACAACATAAAACTGCCACCATTAGATTTTTAGTTAAAAAAATCATAAACAGTTAATTGGACTCATACAGCACCAAGACTGGCAAAATCTCAATATAAAAAAGGAAAGAAACATTTTGTTGGTGTATTTATATATGTGCTATTTTTTATTTACAAATAGGAGTGAACAAATTGCTACTTGTTTTAATTTATGATACATTTTACTCACATCGTGCATATCATTTATGGCACTGCTACTTGCTTTATTTTATTGGGGGGGCAAAAAAAACCTTAATCCAGCAACTTCAATACCAAGTTCGGATTAAGGTGTGCCAAGCACTACTAGCAAACAGTAATCGTCTTGTTCTTAATTTCAACGAGACATGGACCGCAGCTTAATTACATCGTTTAGCATTGGAATTAAAACTCATTCAATTATGGATTATTGTTCATTCAATATTCATGAGTGCATGAGGTTAATTGGAACGTATATACTCCAACATACTTTTCAAGCATCGATGATGTTATTGGAGGCGTGGAACATGGAACCCTACCTAATTAATGTCACTAATTCTAGATGTTAACTAGAGTGATACTCATGCGTTGCACGGATGTTAACTAGATGTCTCAAGTGAGTAGAGAACGACAAATTGATATAATTATATTATGTTGCGCATTACACAACTTCATCCGAATGCATGAAAAAGGGATACCCATTTTACCAAGGCCAGCAAACATTATAATCATCCCCAACATTGGGTTGTATGATGCGCGAAACAAGCAAGTAATGAATGAATGTAGAGATGTAATAGCTAATATGGTTTCAACATCGAGAAACAATAATTATAATATATGCTAATTTAGTTATAAAGAAAGGCATATGGTTATCATGGACTAACGTTTGGTAATGTATTACAATAACATTTAACTTTTTTATTACATTATTTTCGTGAATCTACTACACAGTAATTGTTACAAAAATGTGATGTATTCAACATAAATTATCATCGATAACCACAACATTAGAAGAATCACAACCAAAACGCTCTCACTTGCTTCAAACCTGCTCCTACCTGCTCCCCGGGTTGTGCAGAAAAACCCGAAACTGAAAACTGAACTAAAAAACTGCAAAAATCGAACTGAAAAACTGGCTAACCGAACAAAATTTTCAATAAAATTGGTTCGGTTAATCGAACCGAAATTTTTTTTGGTTTTCGGTTCCGTTACGGTTCGGACTATTTGAAAATTCGGTTAATCGCCGGTTAACCAAACCGAAAATAATTTTTCTAAAAAAAAAGTATACATAAAAAATTAAAAAAATAGGTAAGAAAGTGCACTTTTTATTATTTATAAATGGTTACCAAAGTTTAATTTTATAAAAAACATTTAAACATAAAAAATGAAAAATTTAGGTAAGAAAGCATAAGTTTTTTATTATTTGTAAACGGTTAACCGGTAATCGAACCGAAAAATCGGTCAACCGAACCGAAAAACCGGTTAACAGAAATTTTCAGTTCAGTTACGGTTCGGGGTTTTGACAAACCGAAATTTTCGGTTAACCGAAAAATGGTTAACCGAAATTTTCGATTCGGTTACGGTTCGAAATTTTTTTGAACCGAAAAACCGGTTGACCGATTTTCAGTTAATCGAAACTCTGGTTAACTGGTTATGCACACCCCTACTTGCTCCAACCTGCTCCTACCCGTTCCTACCTGTGAACTGCTAGTCAAACCTGCTCCAAACTACTTCAACTTGCTCCTATCTACTCCAACCTACTAACAGCTCTTCCAAAACGATGAAAACGAACAAACCCTTAGTATGCATGCAACCATATTATAAGATTACAATGACTCCTATTTGTTTGTAAGCCCGTGGGTAGAGAATTAGGCGTGACTGAACCTCTATAAATTGTGTGTTTTGTCCACAATTATTTTTCCGCATTTCCATTTCGATTATTTTGTGACTTTGATAATCACTCTTTAGGGTGATTTAACTAGCCATGGGATTGAACTATTAGATGGTAAAGTCTTAAAAAAATAGTACTGGAAATGCGGAAAAATAATTGTGGACAAAACACACAATTTATAGATGTTGGGCCACGCCTAATCCTCTACACACGGGTGCCTCTCTTCGACAGGATTTTGAACCTTTTTCTTTTATTAGGTCGGTTGATTACACATGATTCACTAATCATACAACCTACTAGTTGACCCTACAACTATAGGTGTCCCAATGTACGCGTTGCTCATCAACCGTACTTGGTAGTTGGCGCTCCGACTAATCAACCCAACACAATACAAAAAAAGATAAAAAGATACACTTTATAACAAGGAGTAAACAAACACAATAAATATGCAAATATAAGCTGGATGTATCAAGTTCTCTGAACGTCATTTTCTTAATTTACAAGTGTAGCTCTCTTTCTTATGTCATTTTGAGCTGCAAATGTCTCCTTATTTATAGGCAATGATATTGAAGAGGATGAAGGATTATCAGGAAGGTGACTGTTGCATCAAAAAAGGAATGTTGATCTTCAATATCATTTCAAGGCATTGAAGTTCATATTTTAAGGCCTTGAAGTCCGTATTTCAAGCCAATGAAATCTGTTGCTTTGCTTAATGTTTACCCCTTGATTTCCAACGGCTACTTGCCTTATTTTGAGTTGAAGATCTTGTCAAGAGGATTATCTAGAAGCTAATTTTTAGCAGCACAATCTTTCAAAATATAAATTCGAAAAATATCATCATAATTAGACAAATTTGAATATTTAATCATCATGTTCAAATTTGAATACTAAATCTTGAGATAATATTATATTATCTCAAGATTTAGTATTCAATTTGAACATGAAGATTATATATTCAAATTTGAATACTAAACTATCTCCAAGATAAAACCAGTTATGTCAACATATGCTTATAATCATAACGCATTTAAATAATGGAAACGCTAAGTTAGGTCCAAATATAACATGACAAATATATCAATAGATCAACTCATTTTTGTCTTTTATCAAAACATATTAATAAAATATATTGTGAGTTTAAGAAAGTTAACAATCTCCCCTTTTTGATGAAAGACAAAACTCAATAAAAATAACATGTTAATATAATTTTGAATGATACACCATAAAAACTTTCCAAATACTCAAAACACAAGAATATGTGATCATCACCCTCTAGGGTGGTTTAATTAGCCAAATCGGACCGACAGCCACGAAAGTAGATCAAAAGCCACCATAAATCAGCTTACATAATCATTCATAATGAAGGATACGATCAACTCCTAAAACCAACAAAGAGGCCGAAAGGTCACAAAAGGCTGAATACATCGGCTCGAACATGGGCTTGATCACGGAAGTTGGGAAGACACCTAAGAAACTTCCTCTTAGACCAAATGCTGAGAGCTAACAAGTCTCCGAGAGAGAGAGGATCATCTTGAAGTGAGGTGCCCAAAAGAGATCAACAAAGCGGGATTATAAAATCTTACAAACACACTCTCTCATAAATCAAGAAAATACTAGATGATAATAGTGTTAGGTTATTTTGATAACTGTTGAAAAGCGATGGAAAGCACCATCTCTTAATATGACGAATGCCTAGCAACAAAAACCAGAAAACTCGTCAACTAGAGGAAACTCAACCGGCCGAGATCAACACGGCCGTGGCCCGAAACATGGGGAGCCCATGTTGCTCTCTGGAATGCCCAAGAAATGCGAAGCTTAAACATTTGGTCACTGGCTGCAACTATTGGGTATGCAAGCAAAATCATGTGATGATAATTGGCTGACCAAAAAATAATTCCATGTATTCGAAATGAATTCCTTTGTGACCATTTGTGAGGCATTTATGAAGCTGATTTTTACTTTTTTTATTTCACATTTTCAGGGTTGAGCGAGAATGATTTTGAGAGTTTTATTTTCTACGATCTTGTTGTCTGTTTTAAGATATGTACTCTCTTTTGTATTGATCTTATTGGACTCACCATTATTGAGATTGTTATTGTACTCACTCTCATAATAGTGGATTTTGTGCAGTTATTGCCGCTCATGGCTTTCTCCCGATTTGGGCTTCCACATAAAAGTTTGATGTTTCCATTTTCGTCTTATTGATCTTGATTTATTTTTTCGAGTATCCACATCCTTCAAGCTTCCAAATAGTACGCTCGATTTATTATTATTATTTTTTCCTAACAAATGATATCAGATCAAACTTGATCTTGCAACCAAACATTTCAATATTAACGGAAAATACTTTTCAACAAATGATCAAAACCCGGATCAAATGAGGACCCAACTCTGAAACTACTTGTTAAAACAAATAATAGTATTAAATAGAACATAGTAGATGTGGAACATGAAAAGGTATAGATATTCAAGAATATTAAAGCAAAATCAAAGTCAAGATATTGGGCACACAAGATTTAACGTGAAAACCCAAATTGGAAGAAAATCGCGAGTAGCTAGACGCCACAAAATCCACTATACATGTAAGAGTACAAAGTAGATCTTAAGGAGCATACAAGCATAACGGGATCAATACAAATGAGAAACAAATCTCAAGAGGGTAATAAGCAGCAGCGAGATCAAAGAGATAACAATCTCATAGCAAAACTCTCTTAGAAACTCTCTAGTAAAAAGTTGGAAGAGAAATGAGCAGTATCAAGAGGTTGAAAGGTACCTCATGGTGGTAGAAAACCACCACACAAATGCTGGCGAAATTGCCCGTACAAAAAACCTTTCTACAAATGCCCAATGAATAGGAGTCATGAAAGTAGATCAAAAGCCACCATAAATCAGATCACGTAATGACCCATGATGAAGGATCTGATCAACTTCTAAAATCGACAAAGCAGTCGAAACATTACAAAAGCCTGAATCCATCAGCTCGAACATGGGCTTGATCACAGAAGTTGGGACAACATCTAACAGGGATATCGACACAATTGCAAGCACAGTCATCAGGGAAATCCTTACCTTGCCATCGTCGCACATGTAATTCTTTGAGAACTAGATTATATTTATAGGAGTACAATACATTATATTATTACTTATAAGAGGTTAACTCTTTTTCAAATTTAAGTCTTATCTTTTCAATCTTTAGATTCACCAGGTCCCGCACTAGATTTTATATTTTTGAACTTAGGATGTCTTTTGCTTCACAGTATGTTTGGTCCTTCGAAAGTAACTTGGAAAGAAAAAAATTTCAAAAATTGAATTTGTTTTTCCCATGATTGGATTCAAGAAAGAAGGAAGGAAAAAAATAATATGAAGGAAAGTTTAGAAATTACAAGACAAAACATTTTCCTTGCAAAAAGGTAAGAAAAATGTTGGAACAGATTGTGAGAGCCTGCCCGATGCTCTGAAGCCACCCCTCCCCAAAACCTTAGCACTCAGGCAATCGCCATCTCTCTCCTTGCTTTCATCATTGCAGTCTTCTCTGTCAGTTTTCCTGGCAAATTGCGTTCGGGTGTCAAGCCGGCCTATATTCAGACATGGGCGAACAACATCGACCCACGTCTTCCCCTTGATGTTTCCATGATGATGATCATGACCATCATCATGATCATGACTTTGGTAAAACGAATCAGAGAAGTGATGAGTTGCCATAATCATAAGAGTAGAAAGATGGACGAATTATGGTGGCACACCAACTGTTTGTCAAAATGTCTGTAAGAGAAGTTACCTCCATCAAACATTTGAGACCGGGGATGACACCGAAAATCAAGACGCAATTCAGAGCTTTTGACTTTTTTTTCCCCTGGATTTTCTCATGTTCATTAGGGATGGTGTTAGTGGGAATAATGCATTGACATGTTCATAGAAAATGGATCTTTAATTGATTGTTCAGCCAAGTGCTTTGTATTGAAATGTTTCAATATAATAATATAACGTGCAATAGTACAGGAGTGATTCGTATTATGTTATTGAAGTTTGAATAAGGGTGCAAAAGAAGTAACAAAATTACTTAGTTTTTGTTTTCCTTGATTAATTTTTCTATATCCAAACAAAGGGGAAAAAGATTTGTTGGAAAATCTTTTTCCACCCTAGTATGTTTTCCCTGATCCAAACAAGAAAAAAAAATTGATTGTCTCGTAAACTTTTTTTCTCTGTTTTTTTCCTTCTGAACTTGTTTTCCACCTAATTTTCCTAGGTCCAAATAGAGTCTAAGGGTAAAGGGCAATGAGAGGCTAACAACGACAGAGGTAGTGATGGTGCTCGAAGACTTATGAAACGGCCTGCCCCTTTCATGGCCTATAGCTAACTTTCAAGGCAACGGCGGGTGCTTGGGGCTGGACATTGACAATCCAATTAGTGGCGGATCTAAACATATAAAATATGGGTGTTCATTTATTAAACTACCCATTTCAGGAGTGTCCATATATATCAATCTAACCCCCTTCAAAATATAGCTCATTGAAATTTTTTATAGTTAGGGATGTCCATGGACACCCAAATGCTCAACATAGATTCACCCATGACTCCAAGGCTTGTTCTGGACACTCTGTAGCCTTTGCAGAAGGTTCGCAAGGGTTGCGGAAGGCGGTTTGATGTCTAAGGGGTTTAGCGGGGGCTCATGCTTGAACTTTCGAAACTTTAGTGGAAAGTTCACACGCGCGTGTTTGCCAAAGGTTCATCTCGGTACATCGCGAGACTCAAACTTCTGAAACTCTAGTTCTTCAATTTTCTCCCCTTCTATGCTCAAGTCTTAGGATTTGCTCAATTTAGGTCAGTATTTTGAAGCAAAATTAGGCGAGAAAAAGACACGGACTAAAAAATATAACATTTCCGGGCTAACTTTTCAAAATTCCTTCATGTTCCTCGACTTCGCCGTAATCTTTTGTTTATCAAACAACCGTGCCTTGGTAATGATTGTTATGCCATCTTTTTGACTATATTAAGGAATAAGGAGAACACCACAAGGGAAGTCTTATGAGATGTACCAAGTGTTGGCATTGTCTTCCTCTCCTATCTGGAGGCTGACCATATCCACGCTAATGTTGTTTTTAAACCAATCTGAAGATACCAGTCGACTAAGACGGTGTAGAACACGGGGTTTGAACATTGTTAGGAAGTATAATTCTATTAGTTTAAAATTGCTTTTCATGAAAACTGGACGATTTGTCGTCTGGTCAGGTCGCATAGACTTCCATTTAATCTTGTTGAACATCATGTATGTTTCCTTCCATTTGATAATTCTGATGTTTCGAAAATACATATTTTGTCTCATTAAAGTTTTCGTTATTATGTATCATTTATTTATGATTTTTCCTGCTTCACAAGGATTTATCCAATGTATCTAGGCTAGATGCGTGCTAGTATAAAGTTATCTAGGCATAATTTAGTCTAACCCAAACCCAAGTAGGAGCATTAACTACAAATCATGATTAAAAAAACTACACCAGTATGAACGAGCATAAACATATAACCAAATGAAATGAAAAGAAAGGGAAAGAGAAACTTAAATTGATTGAAAGGACAGAAGATCAATAATCCAAATTCAAGCTTAATGTTCAAACTTAATACTAAGCTTGACTTTCATTTCCTAACCTAACTCCAGAAATTTACCCGAACTCAAAAAACCAAATTAGAACCCACCTCATTGAGCACCAGGACGGGTGGTGAAAATGAATTTCAAGTGAATATGGGTGTAAGAATTGATATTGTGTTGAAAAACGAGTATCAATATCAGTATCAGTCCTTAAATCATGCCTGATTATGTATCAATTTGTTAGTAAAAGACAACAAAAATATGTTAAAACCAGCTTTTAGCCCTCTTCCCATCCTGAATTTCGTTAGGGTGTCCTAGATTTCAGGAATTTTTCTTAGACGGCCCAATTTCCAAGTAGCTGCCCCCCCTTATCAGCGGTGCTTTGGAAATGATAACTTCGACATCTTAACGTATTGCTTCAGTCACTCAGCACACTCTCTTCAAGATTCACGTACATTTAACTAGATATAATTGTTTTATATAAGTTAATCAAGATCTAACCAGACACCAAATTGTGAAAATAATTTAAAAGGGAACATGCCCATAAGAAAACCCATGCAAATCCAACTAAAAAAATATAACAGATAAGCTGTATAAGTTCAAATCTGAGAGCAAGATTACGTTCTTGCTGTTGCCCACTTGCTGCTTGCTACGTCAAGCCCACAAGGAAAGGGGAGGGGGGGCAACCAGCAAACGTGAAAACAGATGAAATTTTTAAAACAAAAAAAACTAAAATTTACACTCTCAAATGCAGGAAATACATCATTCCTGTCAAAATATTTCTGTCACATAATCACATTCATCATGAATAAGTCTGAAATATTAGAGACCAAAAATAGTTGCGAGAACAACAAAGGGTAGCCAATGACTCAGTTTGCCCCCAACGATGGGAACTGGCTGGGATCTTCAATTGAAGGAGCACAGACATCGTTGGAATAGCCTCCGCCATACCCTCCTCCCCGACCTCGGCCTCCTCTTCCCCTTCCACGCCCTCCGGGCCTGTAGTAGGTCTCCCCTTCAGCTGGCTTGAGAAACTCGTTTATGCTCATAGACTGTAATCGGCAGACAACATTGATATCAGAATGGAGAATAAGCAGTTTGGAGCCTTGCAAAATCAGTATTAGCAAACGCATCCCTTCTCCCATGTTGTTACCTTCAATCTCAGCTTTACCTTTTTCGTCTTTCACTATTGAGAGTTCCACAAGGCCTTGGGCTCAAAATGAGCACACCAATTTCAGGAAGTGACTGCTTAAATCTAACCATCAGTTTCGTCAAGCAACTAAACCAGGCATTGGGTTGTATAGCTCTGGCCAACATCAGGCTACACTGTGTTCAGGTTGCACAGATTTGTTTGGCTTCAGTTGGGTAATTTTGGATCAGGGTCTGTTTCAGGTCAGAAGTGTGGTCAGTGATTGCAGGTTGCCTTGGTCAAAGCTCAAAACAAAAATACATCCAGAACTCCTCTATTGAGAAACACCTCAAAAGACTAGCAGCAGCAGCAGGAAACCAAGTGCTGATAGCAAGCAAGACTAGAATGAACAAACTTACCCTCAAAGAAGATCCAGAAAGTTTACAAAAGTGGCTAACCCTAGCTTTATAGATCGGAGACTCCAGAACAGATGGAAGAAGAGAATAACAGAAAAATCAAAATGGGAGGAGAAACAGCAACAGAAATCAAAAGAGACACAAGGGGGCATCATGCAAACGCTCTTTACTAATACTAGTAATTACAATAACATGCAAACAAGCAAATATCCAAACGCACAGCACAATCTCAGACATTGACAACCCCTTCCCCCCAAAAAAACAAAAAAAGAAAGAAAAAAACATGAAGACTTTGATTACCTTCTTTGATCTCTCTTCTTTCTCAGCTGCCTCTCTTCTCTTGTCTTTATCAGAGCCCTGGCAGGAAAAAAGATGCACCAGTATTACTAGGTATTAACACGCCCAACAAAAGCCAACACGGAAATGTTCACAAGGCTCACCAGTTTAATGAAGACCTCCTCTTCATCCTTCTTCTTTGAAACAAGCTGCATAGATTCAAATTCCTTGTCCACATCTACTTTCCTCTCCTTTACCTTCAAGGCTTCCAAAGCCTTTCTTTTCTCCTCCAGTACCTTTTCATACTCTTCCAGTGTCATTTGCTGAAGACAGGTGGAAGAAACAATTACATGTTTTAAGCTTGTTAGCAGACCATCTTTGGCAAAGTGAATAGATAATCGATTTACATATAGACTTGCCAGCAATACAAATGCCTTTTTCCATTAATAATGCATGAAGTAGAACAAAAGGGGTCACATACATTGCTATACTTCTATAAGCCATGCTTGTAAAATCACACTGACACACTGACATTAATCGTGTGTCTTTGACTTTCCTGCTACTCGTTTTAAACACGTTGATCACCTCAATTCTCAGGTGTACAATTGATTTCAAACCAGACAGGTTTATATAAAGAAAAACATATGAAGAACTCAAACTTCAAATGCTCCTGCCAGGTTGACACGCTGGAATGATAAGCTAGTCTGGCCACAAGAAACTCACCTTCTCTTCAGGCTCCTTCTCTTCGGACTCCTTGACTGCATCCTCTTTTTCAGCATCACCTTTTTCTTCTGCTTCAGGCTGCTTCTCAGTGGCAACATTTGCCTCGCTTTCCACAACAGGTTCCTCAGTCTCCCTGAAGGATAAAAATTCTTATCATGTATGCCTACAAGATTAAGTTCATGGATATACATAATGATTACCACACTCACGGGACAATCTCATCAGCAGGAGTTCCCCAATTACCACGACCAGCACCATCACGTTTGATCTCACTTCTGATCAAAACATCCAAATATGAAATCGAAGAAATGTGGTAAATTCACTTGATTAATACAAGCAACATATATTCAAATACACAATGTGGGAGAAAAATGCGAATTATTATTAAGTACTCACCCCCGTCCAGTGCCACTACGGCGTTCATACACCCTCCTAGGTCGTTCTCCCTCGACAAATTCACCATTGCTGAAACCACCACGGCGTCCTCCACGGAAAGCACCACGAGGACCACCATGCCCACCACGTCTTTCATATGGCCTTTCTCGATCCTCCTTGTATCCCATTGCAGTCCCATTCTCATTGGAAAATGTGCTCTCACCACTGACAAACTCTCTATTAAGTCCACCTGGAGCACGTCCACGGCCATATCCACGACCACCACGACCACCTCCACCACGTCCAGTTTCATTCCTTGCCTCCCTAACTACAATTTAAATTGAAACTCTCATCAGTAAAGACTAAAGAATATAAGGCTGAAGGGCCAGTTATACCTCATTAACTGAGTGAGGACACTGAAAAAATAAAAAATGAGCAACTCGGGAATGGAAAAATATAGAACAGAAACAAGTTAAGACCATCACAAGCTTGAAATCAGTTTTAGCAGCAGCCATCAGAAATTCAGCCCATTGATCAGACATTATCCTTGTGTAGGTATATATAGACACAAATCCAATTGTGAGGCCTTGGTGCTCCACCGCATCAGAATGCAAATGTACAAGGAGTCCCTAACTCCTAGAATGCCATAAGCATTGGGATTACACACTGACATAAAGAAAAAAAATTCTCATAAATGTAGAATTTTTCTGAGTTATGGCAGCTAAGCTGGCCACGACTTGATGAAGTATTTACAGGCCATAGCAGATTGTCAAATCACCTTGCATTGTCATCCAATGAAATATTCTGCTTTACCAATGTTTCGTTCTATTACACATAACTTGAGGGCAAAAATGCGCCTTTCGAACTACATCTCGCCTGACATTTGCATCAATAATTCAAAAAATTTGAAAGATCTAGTGCCAGTTTTTATTATCATTATACATATTTACATTTGGAGAAAAAAAACGGAAGCAACAGCAACAGAAACAAGAAATGTAGAGTACGAGGGGATCATACACGCAACTCAACTTGCAGCAAGCAAAGAGCATACGTTCAATCGAAAAATTTAAAGTGACTTTGCAAAATTTTCCATGGCTTTTCCAATACAATAGACATAATCGTGTACCCAAAATCCGTATGAGGGCTTCACATATGTCGACAAACAACCACGACATTTTCAAACAAAAAATAGTAACAAACAGGAATTTAAGACTCACAACAGTTACATGAAACACATTATATAGAGACAAATCTTTAGCATGGGGAAATACATTCCAATTGAGAAATAACGATCAAAGAAATCAACCATCATCTACAAAATAATAAATTTTGAGATTCTATAACAAGAACTATAGATACACAGTCTCACCACAAAACACGCTCCTTATCACAAGGCCAACCAAATACGACAAGCCTACACATTAGCGGGGAAAGCTAACCTATAATACTAGTCCAATTTCTCATTTCTCATATTTCAAAGCATCCTGAAAAACTGATTTAGTGAGAACCCAAACCAATAATTCTAGCCAACAGAATCTAGAGAACAGAGAATACAAAACGTTTCAAACTTGATATATCAACAGTGCGTGTAAATGCCTGAATGCATTTCATTTCTCTCTAGCAAAAAACAATACTACCGATCACCGCCGACCAAGAGTAGCAAAACCCAACATTCTTCATCCATCTTGAGAAACCCCATTAATACAAGAACTATTTTTTCTGTCCTAAAGGCCAAAAGACCATCCCCAAAAGCACAGAATGCAAAGGAAAGCTCACCAGCTTGAGAGGGTGGTTGGGGCTTGAAGGGGAACTTAGCGCCCTTAGCAGCATCAGCCGCCGGGACCTTCTTGGCGGCGGCGGCGGCGGGAGTCTTGTTGGTCGCGGTGGCTACAACGGCGGCGAGTTTCTGCTCCTGGGCGGCGATAAAGAGGGAGGGATCCTCGACATCGGCATCGCCTAGCAAATCGAAAGGGTTTGCGGTTGCCATTTCCGACAAAGCTCCGTCCCCTCAAACCAGAAAAACCCTAACCTCCGAGAAAAACAACTGCCCAACCCCAACCACGAAACCCTAATTCTTGGGTGAAGCCATGAATTGCCTTCGAATCGGAGAATATCAGTGATTGAGCAGGGACAAGAGAGAGAGAAACCCTAAGCACGGGCTACAGCGAAGTGGACTGGTGGAGTGGAGGCTGGCTGGGACTCGAAAAACGTAATCTTAAAAGTTAAAACCCTGCTGATAGTGGTTACGGTGCGGTTGTGCGCACCGTTGTTGGCTGCTCCAACGTGGGCAATCAAATAGATTCGGTCTGGTTCAGCCCTGTCAATTAAACTCACCAGTCAGTTCATTTTATAAAAAAAAGGACAAAAAGAAGGGAAAAAAATCAACAGTTGCAGGGCTGGACTGGGCTAGGCTCGGCTGCAAAGCAGTATTGGGGTGGCCGAAGGGGCGGTAATGGGGTGGGTACGGGTAGATTTAGCCGTACTCTTATCTACATTTATTTTCAAAATTAATAAACATACTCATAACCATAAGCATCAGGAGTTGTAAAGTTATACTCATACTCATACCCACTCGGTATAACGGGTATCTGAGTTTT
>JAKOGI010000100.1:572500-700000 GCA_029747015.1 Carnegiea gigantea | reverse complement strand
TATGTTCAACTGGCTAATGTCTATGCAGTGAAAAACAGATGGGACGATGTTTCTAGGATTTGGCAGGGCATGAAAGTGAATAAAATGGTGAAAATGCCCGGTTGTAGTTGGATTGAGATCAAGAGCATAGTTCATGAGTTTAGATCAAGTGAGATAGAGCACCCTGAATTGCCCTTAATACATGAAAAGCTCGATGAGCTAGAGAGAAAGATGAAGTTGAAGGGATACGTCCCTAATCTCGAATTTGCATTGCATGATGTTGGTAAGAAGCAAAAAGAGAAGCTCCTATTGTGGCACAGTGAGAAACTGGCGATCGCTTATGGTTTGATCAAGCTGCCCTTGGGTTTGCCTTTACGCATCTTCAAAAATCTGAGAGTGTGTGGGGATTGCCATCAAGCGATAAAGTACATATCCGCCATAGAAGGGAGGGAGATAATAGTGAGAGACAATACAAGGTTTCACCATTTCAAAGATGGGAGCTGTTCTTGTGGTGATTACTGGTGAGCATACATGCATGCTAACCCATCTCTAAACAAATGTGTTCTTGATTGATGCCAAAGCAATTTGGTAGTTTCTCTTTTTATTTCCATTTTGATACCCAATAATTGCAGCCCTGTTGTAAACTCGTACAATATTCCATTGAATTCGAGAGGCTAATGGCATTAACAGTTGAGACAAACCTCATCAATGTTTCCTGAATTGTGCATTCTAACTGTGAAGACGTTTTCTAGAAGCAACTGTATGAAGAATTGAAGATCTGTGTAATGCATTTTAATAACTGATGGAAATGGGAAATCCAACCTCATTAATCAACAAAAAAGAGAAGCTTATGCTACATACTTGTGTTTTCTTAACAAAATTGGGTTGAAACAAAATTAAGTTTTGCAACCACTGAGACAGTAAGTAACCATCAATTCTCATAGAAACAAGTATTTCTCTTCATGAAGAACAGCACCCAGACTTCTGATTCACTGGCTTTCCCCGAAGTTCAACGGTTGGTGGTCTGGCATTCAGAGCGGGCTGGCTAGCCATTCTGCAGTTGCAAATCAACCAAAAAATCTAACATAAGCATACAGCGTGTTGCAAATACGATCTTAACTTAGCCATTGCTTGAAAAGGACAAGCCTAAGGCCCATTCTTTTTCAAATTTTACTTCCATTTTGGCAGAGGTCAATCCAGAGTCGGTGAGAGAAACACTTGGCTGTAGTATATTGCGGTCGCTCTCAAGTGTCATCTCTAAGATTTCATTTGTTTCGGTTCCTGGAAGAGGGGCTGAGAGGAAGTTTGGGGTGTTCTTGAATTCTGAGAAAGAATGTCGATCTTCTTGGGATTTCATGTAATTGCTCACACATATCAACTCAAGTAGGGTATGCCAGCCAGGGTCCCTGAAATTTTTGGTTGATTGGATTTAACTAGGCGATATTTTTATTTTACACGTTTCTTTTTCTTTTTCCTTTTTCCGGGGGGGGGGGGGGAGTACATTAAGGATCACATTATGAAGTAGTAAACCACAGCTACAAATCAAGCCACAGCTGCCAGAAACTAAACAAGCTACCGACCACATCCGGCAGGAGAGAGGCAAAATGCTATGGAGCAAAAAAGACTTTGATACAGAGGAGGGCTCCCCCCGGGGGGGGGGGGAAGGGAGGAGAAGCTGCACTGCAGAGATTGTTGGATATTGGAAGATTAAGTGAATTAAATCTGCAACCAAGCATCCACTTCCAATTGACATTTCAGGGTTTGGCCAGATGGGAAATTAACACTCACGAATAGCGGCATTGCAAGATTTTGCCTGGGTAGGTTTTTTTTGGTTGGGGGTACATCCAGGGCTTCAGTATAGCTTGTTGCCCAATGAGGATTGCATCAGATCCAGAAAATGGCCCATGCGTCATGAAATAAGAATTCCAACTTGATGATAAGTACCCCAGTGGCCCTTCCCACCCTCGGAACATATCAATAATCAATCAAAGTGAAATCCAGAGTTTTGAGGACACTTCAACATTTTTCTCACTCTATACCTCTCCGTTGCACATTGAGTGAACCCCGAGTCTAGCACTCTCCCAGAAGCTGCCCCTTAAGGAAAATTGTTCCTAAATGCCATCATTAAAATAAGTTCATTGTCCAAAGTTGAGAAGGAGATTCACCTGTTTTTTATTGCAGCAGTCATAGCCATAAAAGCTTGTTCAACGTTGGTGGCATTTTTGGCACTTGTTTCCATAAAGGGAATCCCGATTTCATCAGCAAATGCCTGTATAAACTTGAGCATTAGGGCAGAATACAGGAACAATCAAGCATCGATCAAGGGTGACAACAGGAAAGCAAACTCATTTAGGGCTCTCACAACAAATCGCGTCAAGGGTACAGTAAAAATTACTCACCTTGGCTGTCTCATAGGATACAGCTCTGTTGGCGGTAAGGTCACACTTGTTTCCAACAAGAAGCTTGTTTACATTATCACTTGCATAACGATCAATCTCATTTAGCCACTGCTTCACATTGTTAAAGCTGTCTTGATCAGTCGTGTCATAAACCACCTGTTATAAGATTGCCATGTACAGGTTATCAATCGACAAGACAACAAACTGAGACACATGTGATTTAGCAAAGGAAGATTTTTATTCTACTTACAATGATCCCATGAGCACCTCGGTAGTAGCTGCTAGTAATTGTTCGGAAACGTTCTTGCCCAGCAGTGTCCCACTGGAACCAGGAGAGACCAAGTAAATAATGAGTAATCCAAAAGAATTTTCAAATCAAGAAAATTGGCTAGAGTTCCCCGACCAAGGACAAGATAAATACGCTGATAAATTCTAAAAGATCCATCCCATGCACATAGGATTCTGTAAGTTCCAAGCAGTATTAATCTCTTTCGTTCGAATCAACCAAAGATTTTCCTTGAATGGAACTATTATATGCAATCGTGTAAATGAAATGGGAGGGGGAAAAACTATTATGGTCAATATGTGGAATTTTACTTTCTCATTCCAAAGTCATGTGTCTATTCAAGATAGTAGGATAAAACATGCAACAAGCAGTAGCAACAAATGAATGCATACTATGACATAACTGGAAGGGCATTTGTTAATGAAGTCAACATTTCCCTCTGGTTCTAGAATCAGCAATAAGGTCCACAATCTCATAATCATTTTACCTTCAAGCAAGTTTGGGGGTAATAATATACTTACTATTTGGAGCTTGATGGTCTTTCCATCTTGTTCAACGGTCCGGATTTTCTGAAGATACATAGACATCAAGGTTGTGTTTCATAATATTAAGTGACTAACAACAAAATCAACCCCAGTTCGTATTTCTATTTTTCTTTTTTGGGGGGGGGGGGGGGTGTGACGGGTTGTCCTGAAAGAAAAAGGAAAGATCAAAGTTATAGACTCACAAAGTCAACTCCAATAGTGCTGATGTAACTCTCAAGATATGCATCATCCTGGTTCATAGGGAACTTATGTGAGTAACAAAATGATGCTGATAGAAGCTGTTCAACTCGCTTTCAACTAAGCATGACAATTTATTCAGAATTTCCAAACGAAATCACCAAGACTATGAGAGTAATTAATCTGATGGCTCCTCCCAGGGATAAAGGGAATATACAAGCTAAAGAACTCTGATTAAAGCAGGAATAAGAACAGAAAAGGTTGCAACTTACAGCAAACCTCAAGAGAAGACATGACTTGCCAACACCAGAGTCTCCGATAAGCAGAAGTTTAAACAAATAGTCACTGCAGAAAAAGAAGGTGAAAAAATAAGAATCGAATGCTGCATTATTTGGCATTATGAAATATGTGCTTCAGTGTACTCTTTAAGGTCATGATGCATCAAGGAAGCATTATAATAATTTCTTATGTAATTACTCAAAGAAGCCAAGAAAAAGAGGAGGGAGGACGCAAGACCTTTGCTATTTTATCTCCTTTTTTGTTTTTTATTTTTTGGAGGGGGCGGGTGCAGATAAAAAAGGTTCACTCTCTTGCAACTGTTTACATCTGGGCTCCCTTACACCTTGATGGGGCACAGAAGAATATTGGGTACACGTCTACATATCAATTGATATATTCTCTTCTCTAACTTCTAATAATCTTGTTTGACGCATCGTTAGCCTGAAGATATGGATAGTATTTGTTCAACTCAACATCATCATGAAAGCTGATCAGTGAACCCAGCCACTCCACTTAGGTGCTCAACTGTAGGATGACAAACTACTATCCATTCTTGTATAGCAGAATACCCTAAAATTCGTATTTCATAGAAATGAATTGGTGGCCGGATCCAATGGACGAAGACCTTTTTTCTTTTCTTTTCTTTTTTTGGGGGAGGGGGTGGGGGGGGGGGGACGGCATGTAATAGTTGGAATTCGTTGTGAGAAGATAATGCTATCAGAAGAATGCATGCTTCCTTCTATCGGTCCTCTTTTTATCCCCCCTGTCTTTTCAAAACATTTAAAAGCTGGAGATTAGACAAATTTGGGACCAAATGCAAGCTGACAACTAGTAAATGACAAACTCGATAGTGGGTGCCTATTCAGTGGAATGTCTTACTTCAACCTTCTTTTCATCATAAGCAGCATGATGAGATGAGACCTGTTAGCTTTAGCGGCAGTAGCACATCGTTTAATGCTTCTTACTGCTTATATGATCATCTCTTACAATTCCTGACTGCCTTTTACCGCTTATAGTTAACTCTTAACCATTCTTGACCGCTTCTTAACGCTCCTTCACACAGCTCCTTATGACTCCTTACTACTTTTACCTACTTCTTACCGCTTACCACTAGTTTCAACTTCTAAAATCATCTGAATGTCAGATTTAACCCAGAATCTAATGGCAACACGCTCATTACGACCTTTCTGCTGTAAGACAAGCCCCTTTGCTTCCAACAAATACCCCAGAAAAAACGAGGGGAACCCACAAACCACCTCTTTGATGCGCAAAATTCAATACCATTACATCCATCTAACAAAAACCCACAATGCTGTAACGGCGTGGTAATTCTCTGAATTAATTGCGTGAAAAATAAATAGTAAATCAAATCACGGCAAAGCGTCGGTGATCAAATCAAAACACAAGCCACAACGTGATTACGACGAATTCGTATGTCAAACTTGAGAATTCAATCAGGCATATTCACAATTTCAGTGGATCAGAACCGAAATTAACTATTTACATTTTACGTTATCAATTAAATCTTAGCTAAGATTGCCATAAACTAACCAAGATCTCCATTTCTGAATTTGATCAAACCAATGCAAAATTTTAAGAAATTAAAAGGAGGCAAGAAATGAAACTCACTATTCGAAATTCATGACTGAAAAGATCAAGCAGTGTCGCTGTGAAGTTCTCTCTTCTTCACTCTCTCTCTCTCTCTCACTTCTGGGAATTCGACAGGCAAAATACGATCAGGAATATTTGATTGAATGCAGTTTCTGAATTGGACCCGAAATAGTCGGCCCTTTTGCATGCATCATTTTTATTTTTTTAATTTTTCTAAAATCTAATTTTCATATGTGTACGTACATACGCGGGACTGACGAGGGTAGCCGGGCTGGGATCCGCCACGTGTCACAACTGAAATACTCGTTGAATGTATGATTTGTTTTTTTTCCCTTTCCCAACAGTATGATTTGGTTTTTATTTAGTGGGGACTAATGAATTATATTTTTTATTGACTTTAAAATTAGAATTAGTAAATATTAATCGATCACTATTGAATAAAGATTCAAAGAATTGTTTAATGGTTAAGATATATCCTCTCCAAAATTGCAAAATTCAATTATATTGATTTCTATTGTTATTCTTAGACATTCAAAAATTAATAAGATGAGTTACTGTTCATTGAGAATTAAAGATATTATTATAAATAATATAAAGTTACCATAATAAAAGAAACAAAATTAGGGATATTATATACTGCCAAAATGATAAAAGAAAAACTAATAGATTATAACACTGAAATTTCAATTTGATGCAACATTAATCATCAATCGTTCTTATATATGTTTTAGTTCCTTAATGTCCGATAATTAGATGAGATAATTAGATGTAGCAACTAGTAGTAAAATTGTATAGATAGTTTTTCCACCGATTATTTAATGGATAAAACCCAATACAAATGCCATAAGACATAAGTAACATGACAGCCACTAACATAATTATAACTAAAACAATTAAAGATCGTATAGACGTTACTCTCATTAATCACCACAAGGTTTTTTTTTTTTTTGGGGCAAAAACAAAAGTGACAATTTCATTAAATATTACAAGGTGTCATTAGCTACTATGATTAAACAGAATTAATATGTGACCTTTTTTCATTTTTTTTGAAGTGACATACTACAAGATCGAATTCAATAACTCCCAACGGCATGAATTTGAATAAACCTTTTTTTTCCCCCTCTTTCTAAGTTGATTTATATAGACTCATATCTATTTGTATCAATTGTTATTCAAAAGTCAAACCAAATACATGCATGAGAAATCATAAACCATCACATACACATTGTAACCCGTCAAAAGAAAATTCTTAGATGACTTCATGTTACAATGTAAATTATTCTAATTGGAACTTTTACCCAAATTTTAAGACGTTAACCATGAATAAAAAATGGATTGAATAGAATATGAATTGAGCGTTAATATCCCACACTAAACTTCTATTATGCAATGCTCTAATGGCCTATTCATTTCAATATTTTGAAACCACTAATCACTAAATGTTCATAGTCGTTCCTAACAGCTTCTAACTGCATTGTATATATAATCTTAACATCAAACGACTTCACACCACTATGGACCACTCCATACAGCAATTAACCACCTCATACGGCTCCTAACTACTAATCATTAATACTAATGGTTTCTAAACACGGTTAAATACTTTCTAATCACTAATCATTAATGTAAAAATGAGGGGAGTTGTGGAACTTGTGGTAATGTAGTTACTCCTAGGAGTTGCACGAATTCTAAGTTCGTAACTGTACGTGTGAATCTTTTTAAACGTTAATACTCTTGTACCTCGTTATGATGTTATAATATTTGCATTACCCTCCTGACCTTAAAAAAAAAAAAAAGAAAAACATGTTGCTCTCACGTCAATGCCAGATCAATTATTCGCTTTTAAAAAAAAATCCATAAAAGCAAACAAACTACAAATGCTGGCACGAAAGCACTCAAGACAACATTCAGGAAATCAACGGCCGTTCTCTTCCCCCTCTCTCTCTCTGAAACGGAAGAAGCCAATCAGGCAATCAAGCAAGCAAACTCCGAAGAGTAGACAAGCAGTTTAAGATGCACAGATCACAGAGCACCACCAGAGTCGCCGACGAGTATTACCGCAACTTGTCCTCCGCCATCGCCGCCGGCGACGGAGACGGCCACCTTCCGGTGTACAGCCCGGTGTCTGATGTAGCCAAGAAGGAGAAGTCCCGCCTCAGATCCGCCGAGAACGCCGTCCATCTCATCCCTCTTATCCTCGTTCTCTCCGCCGTCATCCTCTGGTTCTTCTCTAATCCTGGTAACACACACCAAGACAGTCGAACTCATCTTCATGATTTTTTTTTTGGGTTTGAATTTGGGAAGTTCTTGTTTCTTTCAATCTTTCTCATCCCTTTTTTTTTGGAGCTTTTTTTTTTTTTTTTTTGGGTGTCTTCTGTTTTTTTGCGAGTGAATATTGCAGTGTTTCTGGCATCCATTTGTTCATTTACTGAATAATTGATAATTGATTTGAAAACAAGCTTATGGGCTGATTCTAAGTGCATCTGCTGAATTCTTACTAAGGAATTTGCCCAGTTGAGAAGTTCTATGATTTGAATATAACAAAGGCTATAAATGGTGTGGCCTGTTCATGATTAGTGTCAATGAGGCTAACTTAATTCTTGTTAGTTCAGTAATTTTTGATCTGGAAATGACAATGTGCTATCATTTGCTAATAATACTTTAAAATGATCTGTGCTGATTATACCTAAGGCTATGTTTGGTTCTTAAAAAATTTGATGGAAAAAAATTAGAGGAAAAAAAATTGAAGGAAAATAAAGTAGAGAGAAAGTGACTTTTTTTTTTTTCCTCTTCTTTGAATTGAGGAAAAAATATAAGAATTTATATGAGAAATTTAAATGTTGATAAATTACTTGAATTATCTTGATATTATCTAAGCAGTGTGAGGTTAGAGGAGGTTGGGATTTTTTTTGGAAACTTTTCCCAAACTTTCCTTACAATTTTATGAGAAAAATTTTATCAATTATTTCTAACAATTTTTCTATCTAATTTTCCTCAATATTTTTTTCTTCGTGATTTTCTGTAAACCAAACACAAGAAAGAAAGTTACTTTTCTAAATTTTTTTCTTCTCATCAAATTTTTCAAGGTCCAAACGGAGCCTAAGTGTTATGTTTGGTAGCGTGCAATAAAGTCGATGGAATAAACTTTGTTAATTTTTCTTGAGCAAGTATACTGCATTGCAAATTATGCACATAGACCTGAGGAGTTGGTACTTAAGGCAACTTAGGCACCCATTTAGCTGCTAACCTAATTAATTGGCTTTACATGTGTCATTGCTGCACCCTTATATACCTGATTTTTGCTTGTACTTGCAAATTATGCGCATAGCCCTGGTTGATTAGGCCCTCCTGCTTGTGTTCTAATCATTTTGACATCAGAACTTCCCTGTACTTGTCAATCACTTTATTCTTTTATTTCTCGTGTTGTGATGAAGTGAAATCGCTATTTGGCAATAGAACTCCCTCACTCTTGATTGATTTGAGGTGCACAATTTTGTGTTAATAGCGTATACATTTGACTACACTACTGCTGGATAGTAAGTGTGGAGACGTCATTTTCTGAATGTTGCAGTTGATGTTGTGAATAAAAAGCCTGATTCGGTTGTTGCCAGTGTCGAAGCGTTGAAGGTTGCTGCATCTATGGAGATTGATGGAACCCACAACAGCTTGCCACACCTGGAACACCCGGAGCTGGAAGATGTAATCTTGCCCCATCAACACCATCAGCACCAGCATATCAGGCCTGCTGTGTGATCGGACATGGACCTGGCTTGTTTTCTTCACTTAGTCGGGCAGGACTTTGAAGGGAAAAACCTTTAAAACTCTTATCTGCACAAGCAGCTATGTTTTGAATTCTGAGAAGTATGGTAGCAAAGTACAGCAATTAATATACAATCTACTACTATGGTATTAGTGAAGGCATTTCTTACACTATCAGCAAGTCTTGCTGAGAATACTGCTGGAAATGAGAGAGTAGTTCGAAGAACTAACTGTTTACGTCTGTGGCAAAAACAAGCTACACTGAAGCAGTATTGAATCTCTCACATGCATTTTTTGCAACTTTGAGTTCAGCTCCATGTTCTTGTTCTTGCTCTTCTTCGAAATTTGCCTAAAAGAGAAGCTAGGAAGCTGCCAGATCTACTTATACATCGAGTATAACCTCTTTGCACTTTATCCAATATATAGTTCATATGCATTTGAATTCGTCTTTTTTCCAGGTCTCATATCCGTATGTATTTATTCGGATTATGGGGATGTTAGGTGTTACATGGTCATATTTACCATTGGGCAGATGATGCGAAGGGAGCCATTGCAATTCGCAACGGTTTTTACCTCACTGATTTTTTTTTTTCTTTCTTATCTTTGGTTTCTTCTATAAAATGTTTCCTCAAAGTCCTTTTTTGCTGGGTCTCTTGGAATCAGCCTCTCTATTAATAGAAATGTCTGTACAAGTAAGGTTGCCTATATCTGGATCTTCCCAGACCCCACAAAGGTAGGACTCACACTGGTAGATGTTATTGTTGATTTTTTTGGGGGGGGGGTTGCCGCTGCTGTGTTTATAACTTGTGGCTTGTGAACAGTGAATGCAATCTAACTTACCGCGAACATATTCATGTTTCAAACTGGGAGAATTAGTCTTTACAGATACGAGAAGAAAGAAGAAATGAAACAAATCGAACTGAATCAAACATACAGATGAAGAGAGTAACCTACAAGAATCTTCGTGCAATCCAATCTACACTATCCTAGAATCTTAATACGATATGTTCTATTTAGGAGTAGTATTTACAAAGGTTCACAAGCAAAATTTGTATGCTCCAGAAGTGGCCTAATCTGGACAAGCTTTGGTATGACCAACTCATTCCTTAATGAGCAAACTACAGGGTTCTCCCACTGAAGTAGTGCACCCACAAGGTTCGCCCTGATGGTTAGGGGAAACACCCGGGGCCATCGCTCTTGTCCGTATGATCTCAGGGCATCCTCAGTTGATCCTTGTCGTGACTTCATTGCTTGGCCGAGCTTCTTTGCTAAGACAATTGCATCCTCCAAAGCGCAGCACCCACCTTGGCCGAGGTTGGGAGTCATTGGGTGCCAAGCATCACCAGCCAGCACAACTCTGCCTTTTGAGACCGGAGGGGTGACTGCTGGCCATAGCCACCGGTCTTCAAGTGGAGTTCGACTGATCGTGTCGTCTGGGGTCTGCTCTATGGTGCTCACTAGATTAGAGGGCCAGTTCTTCACCATATCAAGTGCTTGCCTCTTCAGCACAGACGGGTCTGTAATTTTGGGGCCTGTAGTACACGTTCACAATATTGCTGTTATCTCAGCTATTAACTGACTTTAGTTCCTGGTTATGATTCGCATTTGATAATCAGGTAGGTGGTAGTTTTGCCAGATCGAATAAGAATTCTATGCAAATATGCTTAGTTTAAAGAAGCAGACCTGGGTTGGAGCTGTTGTAACAGATGAACCAATAAACTTTGTTAGGAGAGACCGGAACAAGTCCAGCTCTGACTCCTCTTCCGTAAATGTAACTGACTCTCGGTTCATGGGGCTGGCCATTGGGATAATATGCAAGCCCTCGAAAAGCACAATGCCCTGCATACTTAGCCTCTGGAAAACCCATCCATTTTGCTATTGGAGATCGGATTCCGTCACATCCTATTACAATCTGCAAAACATGATATCACGCTCCACATAAGCTAACTGTCATTTGACTCATAACTTATCTCTCAGGTTTTGATCATATTGACATTTGCCACAAGTTAACAGCATGCCGAGTAAATGCAGTCAATATATTTGAGGCATATTTTGGTCTTGTAAGCTCGAGGTTGTGCCGATTAGGGTCTTGGCTGGTCTTTTACTTAAACTAACACTGAGAACCTAATGTTTTCGATTTACAAACAGAGAAATTGGAGAATGTAGAGAGAAACCTGGGCTGACAATTGAGCGCCATTGGTTAACTCCAGCCTAGTTTCCCCGGTCGCGTCATCTTGTTCAATCTTTGCTAATTTTGACAAGAATTGAAGAGAATCTGGGTGTAACTGATTAGCAAGAGTTTGTAGAAGAATTCTCCTCTCGACTGCACGTACTTCTTGACTGTTAATGTTATACTTTTCATGTCAAAGTTCGAAACTGCATACAGGAGAAAATTGTCCATACACGCTGAGGCTTTGCATACTAAGTGGATATGAATCGCTGGTACCTTGGATCGACATCTTTGAAATCAAATGATCGAAGGTCCTTCCCTTCATGTGTTTTTATCGACAACCTGTGTTGCTGCTACCATCAAGAAATTCATTGATAAAAAAGAAGACACAAACACTTAACCAAACATGAATCAACTGACATGATTGTCATCTTGGATGAACCGCTGGGGTAGCGTCTGTGTCCGGTTTAAGCTAGATCATGCGAACTTAAATCGATTTGGATGAACTTAAGCTGAATCCTAACTTCGCCTATACAGTCGCTAAATTCCTACAATTATGCGAAAATAGGCCGAATTCATAGGCTGTGTTGAAGAACTTTGTCACCAAGTTATTCAACTGATTACATTGCATTGCATGGCACTATACCAAATGCAGTATAAGAGTGTTTTCTCCATGACCACAAACACGTACAATTTTTTTCCAACACAGGCCAAAGTAGAGGATGATATATATTACCCTTGGATTTCAAGAAACTGCGTCCTGAGTTCATTTCCGACCCCAAGTGCATCAAGTACACTCCACCCATTCTTGAACAGAGTAAGTGATGTCCCCCCTGTTCTCAAGGACTCTGATTGCTCCAACACCAATGATCGAATTCCGAGCCTTCACCAATCAATGGCAACCAACAATCATTCACCACAACTTCAACAAAAACATTGTAAGTCCAAATTGAATTCAAGTCCATCCCATTTAAGATTAACTTATCATACCGTCAATGGTACAGTAGAGGCAGCAAAAATTCGAGTTCAGGCCGAACTTATTCATAGTACTAGGACAATGCATAATATTCAAACAAAATGTACCATTCTAAGTTAAAGATCAAACAAGGCTAAATACGGGTCAAACAGGAAAAATCTTATGTCCAGATTTAAAATTCAGTATCCAAAAACCGGTTCTTCTCAGGTCGGACAGAATTTTGCTGCAAAGATTCAATGGATATCAGAAGAACCTGTGAAGGGCAACAGCAGTGGAAAGACCAGCAATACCACCACCTACAATGACTGTTTCTTCCTTCTGAGTATCAATACTTAGTTTTTTTGAGAGGCAGATGAATCTGCTTCCATGTTGGGTTGTTGTGTGGGGAAGCTTGTTAGGGAGGTGTGCTATTTTCCTGAGGGTTGGTGATGGTGGGAGAAAACTGTTGATCAGAAGATTAGATGATGAAGCTTTTGGCAACATTTTTTTAAAATTTTTTGGAAAATTTTATGGGAAAAGTTGGTAAGGAAGTTGAACAGTGGGAATTTGCATAAAGAAGAAAGAAAAGAGGGGTGGGGTATGAGGAGGGAGTGGAAGGTGGTCCATTGACAACCAGGCAAACAAGTGGCTGAGAATTTTGATGTGCTAGGAGGCCTTCTTAAATGAAATTGCCCCTAATATTTTAAAAAATTTCAATTTCAGACATTAAGAGCATTCTGATTTTTCCTCTTTAAAAGCACTTTATAGTGGCATTTTTGTAGTCATAATATAAATCAATGATATTTTTTGATTATAAAATTCAATTGCATAATTGATTTTTTCTTAAAAAGTCTTAACAGTAATGTACGTTGAGACTCATGTTATGAGTTCGAAATTTGACTAATCAATATTTTATTGTCTCATAATAGAGCTGATCAATATGTCAAATTGATGCGAACTAAGCTACCCTTCAAACCAGAGCAATTTAGTTCCTTTTTCTTTTATTTATAAAAAAATTCAAAAGAAAATAACAAGTTTGGGACTAAATGAACCATGCCAATGGCTCATATGAGTATATGACACACAATGAGGCTCGGACTGGTTTCGAGCGCTAGGAAAATTTAGACCTATCATAAATTAAAATTTTATTTTAACTCGATATTTAGGAGTTGTAGAACAACTGGGTTGCTCATTGGTTATCTCTAATCATGAATTGTACTTACTACACAAAAAATAATAATTTGTATAAATAATTTACCTATTTTAACTTTGAGTTTTTTAGAAATGGCCTCACACCAATAACCTATAGTTCTTAATTATTTGAACATCTTTGTAAAACTTTAGATACAATTAACTCATTTCTTTTTAAACGTAAGATCACAAGAGTAGACTTTTCAATAAAATTGACCAATTTCTAGATTTATTAAGCCTTTTTTCTGTTAAATTTGTATTTTGTATTTATATGTATATACCTTAGCTTTTTTTTTCCCCTTTCAACAGGTTTTACAAAAATTATTGGGTGAGATTGTCTCACATAAGAATTATTAAGAGACATACTTGTTTAGAAAAGACTTTCTGGAGATTTTGCAATGACTAATAATATATTTTGAAATGATTTTTTAATTCAAAAGTAAATAATAGTTCATCAAACAGTGTTTTTTAAATTAGAGTCATCCCTAAATAAACTATTAATCACCTAATTATTATTAAATGTCACTATAAAAGAATCTATCTTGTGATATTTCTTGCATGGAACAGTCTTATACAAGACTAGCTTATGACTTTTTATGCTTATAATAACTAACACTAATATGTTTATGCATGCAACAAAACATCTACTTTTATGTATAAAATAAAAGCCGATTTAAAAGAGAATCAAGGACAAATTTGTAGAGGTCTTACCAATTAATTAAGCTACCTAACATTAATTACCTCTTATTCTCGTTTGGGTCCACCTATGCCTGGTACTTTGCCTTATACGTACATAGGTAAAACACGTCAACAACCTTAACCACATATTAGCAAACAATATCTATCTATCTATATCTATCTATATATAATATATAACTATACTTAAAATTGAGTGATTATGCCTTGATTATGCACTTGATAATTACTCATTAGATATGAATATTATTTTCTTTTCTCTTTTCTAAATTAATGATTTTAGATATTAATTGAGATGTATTAGCAAGAGTAATTAGATCAAATTAATATAGGGATTCAACTCTTTCACTTTGTATTGAAAAAGTTACTAAGTTTTCAATTTTTTGTTCATCTTTTCTTCTTCTTTAAAATTAAGTGTTAGTATCTTCTTAAAACAATGTAAATTTTATATTCGGAATTTTAATATTATAAGTATAATCATAAAATCATAGATCAATAATATTAGAAATAGGATTTTGAAAAATTATGATTTAAAGCAAAATTATTTTATTATAGTTTTATTAATATGTATTTTACAAATCTTTTAGTTTGCCAACTTAATAAAAAATTAGATTTTAGTTGTAGTGTTAATATTAATTAAGAATATATAAAATGGCTATTTGTAACTGGGGCTTTTTCAATTAACATAACTTATTATGTATGGATTAATTTTATTATATTAACCTTAATTAATTGTAATAACTTTTTTTCTTTTAAGAGGAAATGCCGTATAGTTATAGTCAGAGAGTGATAGAGCAAGACAGTAATGAAATCTAAAAGTTGTATTTCACAATTCGTGGACAAAGGTGCATTAATGGCTACATTAACTTTATATACTTCAATTTGTGACTTAAAATTATTTTGGGCTCTTAGATTATTTATCAAAATAGTTAATTTATTTTAGTGAATGACAATAAGGCCTTTGCTCGATAATATATTTATTACGTACATAAAGGCTTATTAGATAGAAATCTATTAAAGTAGAAAACTATACCAGTCCATGCGAAGCATGGGTTTAACACTAGTATATGTATATATAAGTGAGTTCAAATGTTGCGGTCGTGACATGTGTTCTATTAAGTATTTATCAAG
The DNA here is from genome assembly GCA_029747015.1 of Carnegiea gigantea. Lineage (NCBI taxonomy): Eukaryota > Viridiplantae > Streptophyta > Magnoliopsida > Caryophyllales > Cactaceae > Carnegiea > Carnegiea gigantea. Next base: position 684,822 of record JAKOGI010000100.1, on the reverse strand, counting down.
ATTTTATTTAAAAATAAAATTTAAATAATATGTGATTTAAAGTCATCATAATAAATAGTATCTTTTCACCTATTTCAATGAAAAAAAGGAAATAAATGGTAGATATGTTAACATTATTATTTCTAAAAACCTAAATTATAAGATTAATTATAATATTTTTAAAAATATTTTAACTAAAATTTAAAAACAAACCGTGTGTAGCACAAGTTTAAAGGCTAGTGTAATACTAAAATTTAACATCCTCCCAGAATGCACCACGTGGCACGAGATAATAACTGGGTGTATCAGCATCACCAATCCAACTCTGTACTTAACCTCAAGCTAATCCCGGTTAGCGCAGCTAAACCAACAACCCTCCCCCTCATAAACGAATCTAAGGGCATTTTTGTAATTTACTCACCAAATTGCCCATGTTCTCACGCCTCAATTTTGAAGGCCATGTCTGTCCCTATATAAATAGACATTGCTTCATCCATCCTATGTATTCATCATTTAAAAACTACATAGAAGGAAATAGTTTCTTCATTTCAATATCAATTTTCAGCAATTTTTTTTTTTTTTTGGCAATTTTCTTTCTGATCATTCAAGCAAGAAGTGAATTTCCAAGCGTTCGATGGGCAAATCCTTAATACCTGATTTTACTATTGAAGCTGTTCACTCTGCAATACCAACACAGATGACCGATCCCAAATTTTCACATAAGATATCGGTTCACAACGTCGATCAACCATTCGACGTTCATGCCATTCTACAAACACGAATGCATGTTGTTCTTTGTTACAAGAAGCTGTGTAACGAAGATTCAGGGTGGCATGTTGGGGGTTGGATGAAGGAATCCCTGGGAAGAGCCCTAGTGGAGAACCCGATTCTTGCTGGGCGATTTCGAAGATCCGAAGATGGAGTTTTGGAGATTGTTTCCAATGACAATGGTGTGAGATGTGTTGAGGCACAAACATCTTTGAGCTTGGAAGAGTTTCTTGAGTTCAAGGACAAGAGTCAAGCTGAGGCTGAACTTGTCTATTGGAAAAATGTTGATGAGGCTAATCCTCAATTTTCTCCGCTCTTTTATGTTCAGGTAATACTTACTTTTTATTGCTACATCTTATTGTTGCCAACTTTTTTTTTTTTTCCTTTTAAATCGATGTTGCAATCAGAGAGGATGAGATAAAGATATATTCGATCGATGAATCCTGACGAACTATCCTCTAGGAACTAATTGCATAATTTTATCGTAGGGTACTCATAACAAGTAGTCATATAGTCATGTTTGATACGTATGAGACACTGATATTCATAATTTTTTTTTACGGTTGCTTTTTTTAATGTCGGATTAACTTTAAAATCTCTAATTTTTGTTTTGTTTTGGATGTAGGTGACTAACTTCCAAGGTGGTGGATACTCAGTAGGGTTAAGTTACAACCTTCTCCTGACTGACCCATTGCTTCTGGATGATTTTCTCAACAAATGGTTAGAAACCCACAGAAATATGGCCTTTGATGATGAAATTCCCAAAATGCCCCTGTTCTATGCACCTAATTTCAAGCAAACCACCCCACAATCCACCAACAATTCCACATCCAACCCTAATGGAAAAGCTTCCAAAACTACCATGTTTAGGATTTCTACTAATGAGAAGTTAAATCCAGGTGATGAAATTTGCAAATATCTTGTGCTTAGTTGCATTGAAGAAGCCGAGCAAAAGTTTGGTAGTCAAATGGGCTCAAATTTCGCGCTAATTACCAAAGAACCAAATGGTGATGTCAAGGTTGAGAAGTCTTCCAAAGAGGACATTATTGTCTCACCAAAAGGCTTGATGTATGAACTTTGCCCTTTGAAATGGGAGGATTTGAAGACTAAGGAGATTGCTTTTAGGAGTGAAAATGTGCCTGTTGATGTTTCACATTGGGTTGCTTGTGATGCTCGTGAAGTAGTGGTTGTGGTCGTAATTTCATCAACTAATGAGGATAAATCCTGTATGAATGTTTATGTGACCTGTCCTAACAAGACGGATTAAATTTCATTCGATATTTGTCCAAATTCAATGTTAAGTGTAGTGCAATAGCAACAAATATTGATCAAAGATAAGTTGCTGTTAAGTGCTTCGAAGCTACCCTTGCTTTTAAAAAAAGAAAAGAAAAGAAAATTTATGTGTTTTGTGTAAAGTGATGGCATTCTATCGGATATTCCGTTCTTTATCTTTTCAAATATTTCATTGTATGAGCTACGTCGAGTTTGCATAATATGATGCTTATTGACATCCTGATTTTCCAACCTTTGGCACAATTTGCATATTATTGAACAATATCATGTCATTGAAAAATTATCCCAATACATGATTTAGAAGAGGTTACACCAAAAAGTAGAAAAAAAATTAAAAAGATGTTTTCTATGGCTTGTAGTTGTAGCATTCTATGATTGATTCAACAAACTTTGTAATTGAACAATTATAAAAATGTCAAAAATATATCCAATCTTTTGACTTATACAAATTATCAAAGAAATTGTTTAATAAGAAAATCACAAATGATAATGATCAATCACAAAATTTTCATGAGATTATGAATTCAAGTAATTGACTCAATGTTTGAATGAAAGGATTTAAGTTTTGCTTTAGGCAAAGAGGGCAACCACTCCAAGGATAGCCAAGAGGACCAAGTTGCTTCCATGAACAAAAGCACCATCCGTTTCAGCATCAGCTGCTTCTCCATCCGCAAATGGGCCTGGGGCTGGTGCCGGACCTGGGGTTGGGCTCACAAGGGCTGGGGCTGGGGCTGGGGCGGGGGCAGGTCCTGGTGTTGGGCTTGGAGTGGCCGCTCTTGGCGATGGGGCTGGGGCATTGACCGGGGCAGGGCTCACTGCCGGTGTGGGGACCGGGGTTGGGGGCACAATTGGGCTTGGGCTTGGAATTGGACTTGGACTTGGGCTTGAGCTTGGGCCCATTAAGGGAGCTGGGCTTGGAGCCATGATGGGTCCCTGGGCAAGTGCAGAGCCCACAAGGACGAGGACAAAGGCGAATGAGAGGATGACACGTGGAGCAGCCATGGATGATGATCAAATTGGAATAATGTAAGCCCTAGGAATAGGAGAGAAATAAGAAGGGGTGGTGAATTACAAGCCCCTTTTTTGTGCTTCTGAGGGTTGCTATGCTACTTGAGGAAGAATTGAAATGAGCTTGTTATGTTATATAAAGGGGAAATAATAATGAGGGTAAGCACAAGTACATGGTGTGCTTGCTATGAAGATTTGGGCAAGAAATTAGAAGTGGAGAATAAGTTATGGCCTTAGTGGGAAAGCACTTTCTTAGGTTACAAATCAAATTATACAACCTGATGACAAGCTGTATGAAAATGATGGCTACACCCTTTAATTAAATATATAAAAACTTAATCCAACCAATTAACATTTTCTTTTGCATACCAACCTTCCTAAAAAGGCTTGTGTATAAGATCGTCCATACGGTAATTTAAGTAGAATAAAAGGTATAATTTTATCCTACAATGCGGATTTATTCAACACCCTTTTACTGGATTTGCTGCTAAGATTCATTCCACTACTAGTTGTTCCACTAGGCCATTGTAGGGCCGATTCTTTTCGTGGGAAAGGAGCATATATTGAATAGAAAGGAATAAAACGAAATCGGAAGCGATGAGATGAAATAGAAAGGAATGGTATTTTTCTTGCAAGAGTGAAAATGAATGTGTAGAGCTGTAAAGGAATGGGAGACATTGTGAAAACAAAGAAAATATTGTCATATTGATGTCAAAGTACGTGAAAGAATGATGAGTGGAAAGGAATGATATTTTTCTTTGAATGAAAAAATGAAGAGGAATCAGAAGGAATAGAAGAGAATGAAATGGGATAGAAACCTCTGTCATCTGCACAAAAAGAACAGACTGTAGTAAGAACCACATTCACAATTTTTTCCAAGTTCTCGAAACACATCGTGCAAGAAATTTTGTAAAGATACACATAGCTCAGATTTTAATTTCACGCTTTTATAAAGTTTTCCCATGACTTTAATCAGTTGAAGAAGACTGTGAGTCCAAAACCAGGATTTTTTTTTGTTTTTGTTTTTGTTTTTTTTTTGGGAGACATTGTGAAAACAAATAGTTGAAACACATTCAGACTTGAATTGTTGGTATAATACACTACGAAGAGCAAAATAGATGCTCATTCACCAACAGGTCACTCTTGGATCGCATCCAACACTTTATTCATTGGTACAAATATTCTGCATGCCCAAATTGCAGAGACTGATGAGGCAAAAAACAAAAACTGTCTTCAAGCTCCAAACTTCGGAGGGCGAAATGCCCCGGTTTTTCTCATGATCACCGTTCCTTTGGCATCACCAAAATGCAAAAGCACCATATAGCAGACTATAACCACAAAATTGCGTGTCGTAAACTGCAAATCGTATGCATGACCAGATTGGGACATTGAAGTATCAATTCCTCGTTTTAACTGAGCAATCTCCTGAGGGCTCACCCCATTGTTCTTGGTGTAGAGTGCAGTGTCTTCTCAATTCTCGTACCTCTGTCTCACGTTTGGTCATCAGTCAGCAGAGGCTGAGAAGTGGAACCTATTAAAGAAGGTTACCAATTTATCAACAATTTGCCAAGGGAAGAAGAAATCTTCATTCATAAGAAAACATCAATTTTCATACGAAATGAAAGGTTAATACTTGATCATCTAAATTAAGCAATTTACATGCATGTCACATAAGATTGTTTCATTAAATTCCGCACAGAACTCAGATGTCATTTTTCTGTAAGTAAGAGAAGTTGCTAATTAATTTATTCAGAGGAAAATGAATGATGACGACATCTTAAGGACCTCTCTCTAAGAACTGGTCGATTTGAGTCAAGTCCAGAGTTTACTGTTTAGCATGCAATATACAACATGCGGAATCACATGCCTTTGGTTATGCTTTCAACTTAATGTTGAAGACCAGCAAAATCCTTCACTTTCCACCTTTCTTGATCTTTTGGCTTTTTCTTTTGGGGGGTGGGGCAGGGAGAGCCGCAATTTTAACATCCGCCCTGATGCAGGATAAGGATAAAGGAGAATTAAGAAGATATGGATATATCTTAATATTGGCATATGTGAAGTATTTTTATAATTTATTATCTTTGTAGGTTATCTTTTAGGATAAAATCTTATCGTTTTATCTTTTAGATTATTTTTAGTTATCGTAATCTTATCGTAATCTTCGGATATATTTTCTATTCCTTTTCCATTTGTATTGATTCCTATATAAACCCCCTCGTGCATTGGGGAAATAGACACTCGAATGAATTGAATTATTAAATTCTCAGAAATTCTTGTGTTATTTTCTAGGTGTGGGAATTGCTCTTAGAGCGTCCTACATCAAATTGGTATCAGAGCCTTTGATCCTAACCGCTGCGAAACCCTTTCTCACTCAAGCTTTCGGTTTTAGCTTCCCTTTGATTTCCCTTTTTCCTTTTCCCTCACGTTTAAAAAAAAAAAAGCAAACCCAGAACCCTAAACCGTGGCTGCTGTCTTCGGTCTTGCCACCCAGAGACGGCCGATCACCACCCAGCACTCGACCCTTTGAGTTGACCACCACCACACACCCACCAACCTCAGCCGCCAGCCGGAACCCTAGACACCCAAATTTGAACCCTGATTCTTGAATTTCCCTAGATACCCGAAACCCTAGATCCCAAATTCACGTTCGATCCCTCAGATTCATTCAAAATTGATTTCATTCCTGCATTACCCACTAAATTTCATCCAAAAGCCCTAAAACAATTGAGGTAAATTGCAACAATTCGTGCTTCAATTGTTTGGCTCATCAACCCACTAAACCCTAGGTCGCGAACTGGCATTTTGCTTGCAAATTGAAGGCTGTTAAGCCTTCGATACTTGACAGAGAGGGCCGAAGCCCTATTGGCTGTGCTTTGCGCCCACCGTCGGCCCCTCCTCTCGGTGGAAAACGCCTGGCAAGCCCGCTACCAGCGGCAGGCCTTGAGTGTGTCGCTGTGCTGCTCATTGCTAGTTGCTAATTGCTATTCGTGGCCAATGCTAGCAAATAGCTCTAGCTTGCTGCAGCTGGAATCTCCTTCGTGGTGTCTCGTAGCTGCTAGCCCTGCCACTGTATCGCTATCTCCATCAATTCTCAATTCAGTTTTGTCGTTACTGTTCGAGCCTTTAATTCTTTTTCAGTATTGCTGCTATTAGAAGGTGCTTATTGCTGCCATTGCAACCATGACTTGGTGTGAAAAACATCACCGAGCCTTGTTTGTGATAATTCATGATAAAGCACTTCCGATTACGACAAATGTTTTGTACCAAGTTTTCAAACAAGGGATGATTTTCATGCTCGAGTAAATTTCTACACTTACCAGGGTGTTGTCCATGCTTTTTGCAAACTTCAAGGTCACCAGATTTACGATGGTTGTTGTGAGTTAAATCTTTACTTTGCTAGTGAATTCATTTGTGGTTGTAAGCCCTATATTCCTCAATATATGTGGGATCATGAACTTCCTAGAGCTCCTTTGATTCCTTCAAAGCTTCTCACTGGAGATTATAGGGTTTCATCTCTAAGATCTTCCAGGCAAGAACCGACTTCTTATTTGCATGAGACAGATCCAATCTATTATGATGCATATGATAGGGGACTTATCATTGACAACAAGAAAGAAGAGACTTTAGAAAATGAAAATATGGAAACAGATGTCCTAGCCATGAAGTATCGTCAACTTCTAGATATCGAGGCAAATGATGTTAACAATAGCATCCTCGATTGTATGAATCAAGAAGTGCAAGTTGGGGACTGTGAGCCATATGCAAATGAAGTCTACAGTGAAGGAATGTTCATTCTAGATAGCAATGTGGATGCTTTTACTGAGGCACATAATGAGGAGTATGTCCAACCACTAATACAAGTGCATGAAGAATCAATGATAATAGCAAACAACTCTTTCATTATACCCCATGAATATTCAATGGACATTCAAAAATCTAAACGCATGCAAAGAAAATTCGAGATGGATCAAGCAGTCGGTATAAATATTGATGCTGAATTTATAATCCCTGATCGTGCTTTCATAGACAATACTCTGCATTCGATGTCAAGACTTGAAAGTGAGCATATTGATTTGTTCATCCCTAATGAAGTTCTAGTCAGCAAGAAGCTACATTCGTTGATTGCGTTGCTACTTTTATTGGAGAAGTTGAAAGCTCTACAGTTTTTCCATTTGCAGAGTGCAGTGAAGTTGTTTCTTTACTTGGATTCCTTCTTTTTACCGCTGTACAAAACTCGAGGACGAGTTTTTTCCAACCAGGGGAGAATGATGCAGGATAAGGATAAAGGAGAATTAAGAAGATATGGATATATCTTAATATTAGCATATGTGAAGTATTTTTATAATTTATTATCTTTGTAGGTTATCTTTTAGGATAAAATCTTATCGTTTTATCTCTTAGATTATTTTTAGTTATCGTAATCTTATCGTAATCTCCGGATATATTTTCTATTCCTTTTCCAGTTGTATTGATTCCTATATAAATCCCCTCGTGCATTGAGGAAATAGACACTTGAATGAATTGAATTATTAAGTTCTCAGAAATTCTTGTGTTATTTTCTAGGTGTGGGAATTGCTCTTAGAGCGTCCTACATCACGCCCTCTTATTCAGCATCTTATCACTTCTCGCCTCACAAATGAACACAAAATCACTTTCATCAAGCCCAACAAGGCAACGCAGTAAACATGGCACTCTCCATATGACATCTCCTCTTCCTCCCTGTTGCAACCCAGACATCCCTCCTGTGGACTCCGTACCACCAGTGTCTGTTAGCGGCAATTCCTTCCCCAGTTTCCCCGTACTCATCCCTCAATTTTACAGAACTTTGGCCCTGCTTGACAGAACTATGGTGTATGAACCCTCAATCACTTTCTCTCACGCATGCTTCATACATAATTCACGGATTTATTGGCAAATTCGTACATTGGCAGGACTGACATATAATTACCCCAAACTTACCTTGGGCTTTCAGATGCATAAGGAGGGATAAATGAGTCTAAGTCAACAAAATCAGAATAAGCAATTGCACAAGTGTCAGCAAAATGAGTTCACAGTCCTTTGTTGCAGCCATTCACAAATAAATAGCTATCTCCTACTAAAATTGGGTTCAAGCTTTGAATGGTTAGACCAGATAGAGAGCAGGTAAGACAACTAATACAGGCAGAACCCAAATGTTACAGGCAACATTCAATTTGGTCTTGGAAGGCCAGACAAGCAGCAAGACTACTGACCAAGGCTTAGTTTTAAAAAGCGTGAGGCGCATAGGTCCCAAAGCGTGAGGCGCAAGGCGTCGCATCATGGATGCAAGGCGCACTTCTAAACAAATTTTTTTAGAAGTATTTCATATTTCACAAAACACATTTTGCAGAAACAAGTTGAATAAATGCATTAAAAACGTGATTAGACATCAATATGACTACTAACGCCGCAAATAACATTAAGATATATTATCTTATCATCGTAATTCCCCAATGCACGTACTTATGAAACAAGTATAGCTCACCTTTTAGCTCCCAAGGAAGGAAAAGGAGAAAAAAGATAAAGGCAAGGCTAACAAAAAGAAGAAAAAGGGGGAAGATATAGCCCCGCATTGTTGAGGCGCACCTCACCCCCTCCAAGGCGCTGACTCGGTAGCCTCACGCTGAGGCGTGCCTCAGGCGGGCTTTTTTAAACTAAGGACCAAGGTGGCAGGACCTAGCTATAAAGCTCACTCGCAGCCAATAGGATTAAACTGAATTTGATCTTGGAAGGCCAGACAACTAGCAAGACTACTGACCAAGGTGGCAGGACCTAGCTATAAAGCTCACCCACAGCCAACAGGATTAAACTGAATTCAGAATGCATCACAACACCCAGGAGAATTAGACAAGGAAAGCTTAATATATCAATGAAGACAATATGTGGCAAAGGGAGTGGATAAAGCAGGTGAGTCATATACAATCCCACCACTCAGTTTGTGCATCCACAAAAGCAGCTTGCATGAGACAAGTCGCTGCTTAAGGCATTCGCCCTAGACAAGCTCACATCTTACGCGGTCAAACAGCTGCCAACACTTTAACCCATGGTCCCGTGCTACTACTGTCAACTTAATGCTCTAAACCTACTTGCAGGAAATCTTTCGCTGAAGCTTATTTCTGCAGCCAATTCGAAAGAGTTGACACATGACACGTCAGTGCTGAAAGACAGAACCAGAAGACAGAAAATTTACATTACCTCCAAAGCATTGGGTACTGGCAGATTGCGTTCTCTTGAGGATGTCTGCAATTTCTGTAACTACCAGCTGTGACAGCAGAAGGCCGGCAATTAGCGCACCAATCATCAGCATTAGGAACACCTTATCCCACCCTTTTGTCGAAAGAAACCCAGTAAGAAGTGGACCTAGTGCTGCACCTGCAGAGCCCGTGCCATCAATGATAGCAGTCACTGTTGCCAGAGCTCGTAAATCCCCTTTAAGAGAACTATGAGTGCCTAGATCTGCAGAAACTGCAGTTGTTATCAGTGCATATGGACCATTGACGAACAACCCAACAATCATCATGAGCACAATGTTCCAAGTCATGGAAGCACCCCCATAAAAGCGATAGAGGAGCATTGATGGGATTGCAGCATACATGAAAGTCGCTGCAGTTGTAGCTCTGGCATTAAGTTTATCTGAGAGGTAGCCAGCTATTATTCCACCTACAATGCCCCCTACATCAAACAGTGTGGAAAGATTTCCCGCAGACTTTACAGACATGTAAGCTCCACCAATTTCTGCAAAATCGAATTTGCAAAGAAAATGTCAACATTCTCTCTGCTTCATTTTCTTTGCAATAATCAGAATCAATGGAAGTTGAAAATGGGAGCAAAATTTTAAAAAACAAACAAGTTCAGTTAATAATGTAAAGGGGGCCAAAGAACATGTCTCCTTGTACAGCCTGCACATTTTTGTGTTCTACTTCTCCCTAAAACTGTAGACCTAGTCGCATTATCAATACATGCAAAAACTGAACACATAAAGGGTTTCAAGCTGATATATGTTCACAAGGATCTAGCATTAGCTAATGACGCAAGGACAGGAGAACAAGCTTAAAATGTATTCATCAAACTTCACCAACATATGCCCATTTCCATGTTCAACCTGACAACCCTTGTATAAGGAGTCCAAGGGGTGATATGAAGAGTGGATCAACATTTCTTCACGGGCCTTACATTTGCACAGTTGATACTTGATACTTGGAAGCGTTTTAACAACTCAGTACTCTGAGCTTTATAATTAGGCCAAATTTAATGAAGCTATTGATAGGAAATGATCAGACAGAGGGAAATGTTAAATAAGTCGGGCTTATGTAGCCATCAAAACAAAGTTGAAGAAAATGATAGGGTAAGGCTCTAAAGGATTTTGATAATCCTGAAAAGTGAAATACCAGCTTCAAAGTTGTAAGTTTGTTCTTAGGTTACAGCTTTTGGCCAATATCAATGGAGTACTGAATCAGGCCTGAGGGAAGGGTTTACCTGAAAGCCCATCTGCAACCAAATTGGCTACTGAAAAAACCCACCAACAAAATGTTTTAAAAAATGCTCCTTAGCTAATTTGAAAAAGGTACCACAGGTACGAGAAGTCAGCATTTTGTTCTCAAGCACTGTGGATGGGCAACTTTCATCTGGCAACATTTTGGGGGGGGGGTTGTTTACTGGTTCTGAATGCCAAATATGGATGTCCTCTTGGATACTTTGGAAGAAAATGAAAGAAAATCAAGTAGCTGACTTCATTCCATTAATGAAATGGTTTAGCAGAACTTTGGTCCGAAGGCTGGGGACACCCCAAAATGAGCAACATAATATACTATCTAGATTATATCAAACACACTTGCCAACAAAGCAGAGATGATGAATTGAAGTAACCAAGAGACTAATGAGGATTTGCAGTACCAACCTGTCTGGCTAAGATAAAATGGTAGCCAGTACAGGAAAGTGTATGCCACAAGCTTCGAGAAGAAGAGACAGAAAGCAAATGGTATCACCCCAGGTATTAGGCAAGCCTCAAAGAGTCCCACACTTCTCCTAGTTGTCGAAGACACTTGAGAGCCGGTATTTGATTGGTTTTGAACTTCTAGGTCACCAGGATCTGTCTGTTGATTATTTCCCAAAGAATAAGGACAAGGGAAGCCCACATCCTCAGGATAGGCAGGCAAGAACAAGTAAACCAGAACCCCTCCGAGAAAGATAAAGGCCCCAGGAACTATGAAAGACCAACCCCATCCGTACTGCAAAACACTAGCAGCAAGAAGGGACCCAGTAATATTCCCCACCGATGTGTGAGCATTCCAGATGCCCATTATTAAACCTCTCTTTCTTTTGCCAAACCAATTACCGATAACAGCAACCACAGAGGGCCAACCCGTAGCTTGAAATAATCCTGCAACCATTTGCATCATCAGAAAAAACCCAAACGTATGAATGTTCCAGAAGTAACCCATGCCAAAAAGTGCAACAAATATGCCACTACCGATCATGCCGGTAGTCAAAAAGAGCCGGAGATCTAGTCTATCCCCTAAATGCCCTGCAACATACATTCCCAGGGAATAGCACGCAAGAAATGCAACATCGATCTCACCCAATTTTGATGGCCCATCTTCTCCGTCGAAAGGTGCCCAACCCTTATTTTTTGCTCTGCTTTTGTCATTACCTAAAAGTTCTTCTTTTATAAAGACACTTCCAAAAGGCCAAGGATTTGACACTACAACAGTTTCCGGTTCTGGATACAGCACACTCTTCACTATGCTGATTGGTTTTCGAGAAGCATGGTAGCAAGTATACGCAATAAAGGTAATCAACAGAACAGCATATCTGTATGAAGAAAAACTCCAATCTTTGCCCCTCAAGCTTCTAATAATAGAGACCCCTGGTGGACTTCCCCTCATCAATTCTGAGCCACGAGCCATTTTGATAGTCAAAACGGCCTACAGGTCACAAATAAGCAAATTTTTGTGTTAGCTTCAAAAGAATATAAAGCTATTTTTCGAAAGAAAAAAATCAACCATCTCACAACGAACTAAGTTATTCAAAATTCAACCACACTGTCTACATTCACAATACAAGATTAACTAAAATGCCAATGCTCAGATAATTTGAACCCCCCCCCCCCTTCTTCTTTGCAAGGCCCTGCCTCAGGAATAAAGAATTGAGTTGCATCACAAATGATCCTGATGAGTTGGACGGTACCACCAAATTTGACAGACAGTCACATGTATATTACAAACAGGGATGAACAGATATCTTAGCAAGGATGACTCCCGATGACTAGAGGAAATCAATAGTGATGAAAAATATGCAATAAAAATCTGTCTTCTTTCTGGGATTAATTCCTCCCATATAGATAATCAATTCTATGGATAAAAAGTTAATTTCAGTTCCTTAAAAACAAACCTAAAAGAAGCTTAAACAGAAATATCACTCAATGCATCAGTTAAAATCCAATCTTCGCTGCTTCCCAGAGGCTAATGGGAGCGACGCATATCATTTTTAAGACAGAAGTTAGAACAATAACACTCCATCCATTACTAGACATGTGTTTGCTTGACCTAGCAGCGACACAGAACAGACTCCACTATATGGGACTTGGTGTCAGTCAGTAGAGACACAATTGCACTAAGACAGATGAAGGCATCAATAAGCTATTCATCAACCCAAAGTCCACACCAGAGCCCAAAGCATAGTGACAACTAAGCCAAACTTATGCAACATTATCATAAAATCGCCCCAATGGCAAATCACATTTCTTTCAGACCTCAAAAAGGACAAAGATGCATATAGATAACAAATCAACAAAAGAAACAAGTAATATCTTATATTCTAAGAACTATGACAGTTTCCCTGCTACTAGTAAAGAAAATAAGCGATTTATAAACACAGATAAACTAAAGATTGCAAACACAAGCTGACAATGCCGTATCAATACGTCTCTCATTGCCAGCTTAACCAAGTACTCCATTACGATAGTTTGTTCCTCCCACCCGCAACAAAAGCCAGGTCAACTAGTCAAGAGAACAGTAAAAAGGAAATAATAAAACAATCACAAAATGAGACACCATGATTGATGCGGTTTCAATCCACACTGGGTAAGTATTCACAGCAACCAGCAAGACACAAATCCAACAGGTCAATATTGGGATACAGTACATCTAAAGAAAGCTCTTCCCATAATCCAGTGAAACCCACAATCCGCGCATGGAGAAAAAACAGCGACAAGTGATTCAAAAAATAAATCGCATCTTCCTAACTGCAACAAAGGAACCACATTACAAGGCCCACAACCCTCTTCCAAACCATGGTTCACCTGCCCATGGCTTACCATGTAATCTTGTATCCATCAAAACCAAAGTGTAACTTGTCTACATATGCACTCTCAGACAACCTCACAACTCTTAACTTGGTCCTTTCATCAAGCCATAAGTAACTGTTATCTCTACAACTAACACATTAAAGATTGCTCTGAAAGCCGACAACAGCAGGGTCTGTTCTTAATTTTAAATAGCACCCACGTAACCATCCATGTACCCAATTCTTCACAAATGTCAAAGACTTCCAGATTAAAAGATTACCTCCGCAGAAAACAGCAATACTCAAAATCTTGTCTTTGAATGCAGGAACAGAACCCAAAAGATGCCGAACACGAAGCACAAAAGGTAGTGCTAAATGCTAATAATATATTGCATAAATAATAATAAACAGTTAATCACCCGCAAACAGTATATATGATTGAAATTTTCAACAGACAGTAAGTACCTAGTACTAAGTACAATTATGCACGTCATGGAATCCAACAGAAAATGACACTATCAGACCCAAATCTTGAAAATCAAAAACGATTAAAAGGGCCAATAACTCACCAATTAAAGCAACGCACCCAGATGATTGAACTAAAAGGCACAAACGATTCTTCAAGTATCTAAAGAACAACACAAAGGTGTTTGGAATCAATTCGAAGAGAGTAATGATAATCTTCCCCCCCCCCCCCCCCCAAAAAAAAAAAACCCAGAAAAGCCGTGACCAAATTCCTCGATTTCTTCAAGAAAATTCGATGAAAGAGAGAGAAATAGAACGTTGTTGGTTCCTTGAGTGCTTAAGGGGCACTAATCAGAGAGAGCAAGCGGCGTAAAAGCAATAAAGCGGGAAGAGAGGAGAGAGAAAGAGAGGTTTCTCGATTCTTGATATATGGAAGGGACACGTGGAGGCGTTCTGACGGGGTACTGTTCTGCGGCGCCACGGCGATCACGTCTGGTCTTAGGTTGAGGAAGCAAATAGACTTTTTTACAGCCAAGAATCTCTGGAGAATTATGCAAATAATTGTGGCGGATAACAATTGGTGAATCAGATTCTGTTGTGTCGTGGGAAGTATTTGCTGTATCATTTTCAGTAATGATGTTCCTCGCTGGATCTTTTGAGGGGTAAAGTTTAGCGCACCTTAAACAGTACTCGACAACCACTAATCTGGACAAAAATAATGTACATCTAAACAACCAGTGGTGGGAGAGTGAAATCGTAGATGCGATGGGTACTATATAAGTAATTGGAGATGCGATAATAATAACCATGTCAAGATCAAATCTATTTGCTTGTAGAATCATATCAAACGGAAACACTAAAAAAAATTATCAAAACAACACATCAACAATCACTTCACTATTTAAACAAAAGCCAAATAAAAGACTAGAAGCATGTTACTTATGACCTACAATCATAGTCCTAGATCTTCACAAACTTCTATCCAGTGTCATACCCTCCGTTAGTCCTATAATTTCCAAATCATATTTAATCGCTTGGCTCTAACTTTTTTTTAACTGACTTCTATCTTTTATACATTTTGAAAAGTTAACCGTCTCGCACCTCCTCAATGGTGCAATTTCACTCCTCCTCTTAACATGTCCAAATCATCTTAATCTAGTGTCCCTCATCTTATCTCCTATGGTTGCCACTCAACTTTCCCTCTAATCACTCCATTCTTAATTCTGTCCAATATGGTATGGCCACATATCCATCGAATCATTCTCATCTCTGCTACCATAACCTTTGAATTTGAGTCTTCTTGATTGGTTAACACTTTGAACCATATAACAAAGCTAGTCTGATTACCATACGATAAACTCTCACTTTCAATCCTACAGGAATTTTCTTATCACACAATACGCTAGAAACATTCCTCCATTTTTGTCATCTTACTCTAATACGTTCATTAATATCCTCATTAATATTTCCTTTCTCCTCAATGATCGAGCTTAGATACCTGAACTTCTCGACCGTCAGTATTACCATACCATCCATGGTGACTCCTTCACCACCCGCTTCCTCACCACTAAACCTACATTTTAAGTATTCAATATGTCATCTGCTCAGTCTGAATTCCACAGATACCCAAAATACTTTGTATGACGTTTATCTTCTCTTAAGCTCACAAATGTATTTATTAATATATTTTAATGAGAAACAAAAGAGGGTTAGTTCATTGGTATTTTAATCATATTATATTTGGATCTGCCTTAGTATTTTTATTGTTTAAATGTATTATAATTTTAAGTGGATACTGACATGCTAATATTACTTAATTGATTTTATATAAGTTATCATAATACCTTTGAGATTGTTTAGTATTCAAATTTGAATTTGTGATCTTTATGATATTATATTTTGTGATTCAAATTTGATTATGCAAGATTATGAATAATTACGTACTTGCCTAACAAAATAAGATATAAATTTGAAGTTTTGCCATTATTAGTTAAATGTTATTCTACTGTGTTGAGATTGTTGGGTCTCACACATACAATAAGTATTCATTGCCTTGTAGCTATTTCTGATGGAGATTGAGAAATCAAGCGAGAAGCAAAATATTCCAGGGTGTGAAATATGATGAATCCAATCTTTCTCTATTGGCTATCAACAGCTAGTTTCCTCGATGGGTTACAAGGGCTAGTTTTCAATGCTTTTAAATAGTGAAGCAGTTGAAGCTCGGAGATAGACAAGCGAACAGAGTTACAGTTCCAAATCAAGAGGATAAATTATAGAAGTTTTGAGTTTCTATTGAGGTACTTATTTTGTTTACTATGAAAAAAGTGTATTTTGGTCTGTCTACCATTGAATTAAGTCATAGGAGGCTGCACACCTAGAGTCTAGAGATTATATACAGTGTTTAGAGACGTTGCTTTGGGAATCCACTTCCAATGGGCCTTCTTTCAAGAAGAAATATCATTTCCTTACACTTTAACCGGCCACTAGATGCCAATCTTTTTTAGGATCTTGTTGAAATTACTAGCAACTCGTTACATCCAGCAGTTTGGCTTTTTCTCATACCCAATGAGCCTATTGCTGTGTTGTTTTTTCACCATATGCAGTAAAGTAAGCATTTTCTAGCACATTATGATCGTATTTGGCAACAGTATTTTGAGTAACGTTTAGTATTTTGATCAAGTCTATACACTAATTGTTTATTTTTGACGTTCGGTAAATTAGTGTTTTGACTAACATTTCAAATAGCCTTTAGCATTTTAAGCAACATTTCTGAAAAACTAATAGTATTAACGTTTGACATTTATAAGTAGCGTTTCATTTTTTTTAGCCAAAAATATCCTTTAAAAATTTTATCATTGGAAATTATCTATATCCTTTTTATGTTAATTTACATTAATCAGCTAGCCTAACAGCTAAATTTATCGAATACGTTAGTTTGAACCGCTCATCTAACTAGCTATCTGCTAACAGCTAAATTAGAAATGATATCCGCTATGTAAACAGCTATCCGTTTCCTAAAATGCTAATTTTATCAAACAACTTTCGACTTCAATTTTTTAGAATCCAGACATCTACCACATCCTCAAATCTTAAGGTTGAGATTACTCATATCGTCAGGGTACTGTAAATTGTCACTGAAGATGCAGATATAATGGGGCCTCCTTTTAAGATTGGGTCATAGTATTGGGCCTACTTCGATTTGGGCTGTTAGGAGATTATCCCATATGCAGAGAAGCAAAGTCCGCAAACCAGGCCCGTTTTGTGAAAGTGGGTGCACACACTCCCAGTTAGATCTGCGAAAATTTGATCTAGTAAGATAACCCGATCCGAACCTGACTTGAAGTTCCAGAGAGAAACTTGAACCGACACAAATCAAATCAATTTTGATTTGAAATCAACATAATTTGACTCTTTAACATGGAAATATTTTATTTTTTTATTTTAAGTAGATCTAAATAATTTACAAGGTAACATACAATTAACTTGCTCATTAAATTGAAAATCTGATTCGATCCGTTGCCTAGTTCTACTCCCAATAGGTAGATACGAACCGCCGAACCGCAAATAACAACCCATCAGATAAGGCTCTCCTCCTCCTCCCCCCCCCCCCCTCCTTCCTCCACACTCAAGTCGACAAGAGCAGGGAGCCCTCTCAGTCCATGACTTGAGCCGTACACCAAAACCTTCACTTTCTCTCTGATCCTTCCATCATCGTCAATGGCGTCCAAGGTTCTCACTCAGGTATTGTGTCTATTCGGCCCTTTCTCTCTCTTTCACTTTCTCTCTCCTCCTTATTCTTGAAAATGGGTGGGTTGAGTTCTTCTTCCCATGGCAGACGCTACTTGTGGTTCCTGCAAATCACTCAGTTCAATGTCCGCCATTGAAGAAGCAGCTAGGGTTTCCATTGAACTCGTCTCGCCGTTTCTCTCTCTCCAATTCCAGAACTAGTACTCTCTCTAGGGCTTCTTCGAGCTCCAATTTCAGTTCAGTTTTCACAACTCCGCCCAGAAATTCCTTCGTTGTCAGAGCGGAAGCTGGATCTGAAGATGCTTCTACAGAAGCTACTGAGGATGTGCCGCCTGAAACTGAAGCTGTTGTTGCCGAAGAATCGCCAGAGAATTCGGAGGCCGAAGCAAGTTCTGAAGTTGAATCCGAGGCTAGGCCACCACGACAGCGCAGGGTTAAACTTGGAGAGATTATGGGGGTAATAACTGTTTACATTGCTATCAGTACTACTGGATTGAATTGAATTAAGTGTATTAAGAGTCTAAATTATTTTTCCCATTTCATTGCTATGTTCGTGCGGCTTTATTGTTGACGATTAAGCTCATCAGCGCGACTTAACTATGCAAATATTGAATGGGATCAGGATTTTTGCTATTTTTGCAATATTTGAGGCTATTCATTTAACTTGAACGTCATAAGCACTTACATAAAGATGAAATAAAACACTATTTGTTAACATTGATGGCCATGCTTTGTTTGGCTGCAAAATGTTACATTGAAAATTTCGGGGAATCTGCCAATTTGGAAGCTTAAGTGGACTCGATTTTTACTGACAAATTTGATATTGTGAACTGGGTTGAGATGTTTTGAGCTCTATATACTCGAGCTAACTAGAAATACGAGCTTTTGAGTTCTTTAAATTGAACTTTGAGTTTTGCATAGTTTAATTGAGCAGATATTGAACAAGAGAGCAATTGAGGCTACAGACGAGCGGCGGCCTGTGCCAGATATTAGGACTGGAGACGTTGTGGAAATCAAATTGGCAAGTGGTGGTTCCATTATCTCAACAGTTAATTTTAGAATTTTTAGTCTCTGGATTGTGTTTTGACGAACTCTTTGTGGGTTCTTCTTTTACAGGAAGTCCCAGAAAATAGGCGTAGGATGGCTATATACAAGGGTATTGTGATGTCAAAGCAGAATGCAGGAATTCATACCACCATCCGGATCCGGAGATTCATGTCCGGAGTTGGAGTTGAGATCGTGTTCCCTGTGTAAGCATTCCTCTGCTTTCCTGTGGTTGCTTTAGCTTCTAGCACTTTGGCTATGCACTGATATGTTTATTGATTACAAATATATTCCTGGAGAGCTAGTTTTGGAAAACTGAAATGATGGATTGTCGATGCACAGTACCAAATTTAATAGTCCATTGCCGCTGTCCTTTTTGCTTAATTTTTCACCTGTCCATTGTTATTTATTTATTGGTTCATGAGCAGCCATTGGCTAGCCCTTTATTTCACGGTAGAAGATCACTGAATGGTTGGTTGAAATATGCAATGAACGTCCGTGCAAAGTACAGACCCTTTTTGGTGTCGGTTTCATTTTTTGAAAATGGGCATTGGGCATACCATAATGTAGGTTGGAGGAATCATTGTTAGGAAAAAGTCCTGGTTGGTTCAAGAAATCATCTCTGAAAGTCCAAGTAAAGTTTATTAAAAAAGAATTTCTGAGCCCCCCCCCCGGGGAGCAAATGTATTATTGAGAGGCGCAATTATTGGGCCAATTGTCAAAACATTGCATAATTCAAAAACCCTGCTACCAAATAACTCAGTCTATGAACAATTGCTTTGCAAATTGGTCTGCCCTCTGCAATGCTATCCCCCCCCCCCCCCCCGGGGATATGGTTAATATTCACCTCTTTGAGTTGCTTAAGAAGCCAATCAATTTCTTTAAGAATTTCTCAGTTGCTCCAAGGTCTGTTGGTTGAATTTGTGATCCATCTTAAAGATGCTGAGGGATCACTGTCAATAATGTTGCAGTTAGATGGTTGGACTGTTAGACCAACATACGCTACAGTCAACATCCTCAAAGCAGCCGAAATTTTGGCTGTGTTAGAACCCATGCTCCATGAGGAATAGAGAAGACTCCTGTGAGATATACTTCCTCAGATAACCTGCTGCACCTGATTTTCCCATAGCTGGCTGGACCATCCATATTGATCTTCACCCGACGGGCAGGATGTCTTGAATTTCTTTGTGTTCTTAGAAGCACATTTGAAAAACATTTTGACATCCATACTTGACATTTTCAATAAGTTTGTTCACCATTGGTGGGAACTCACAAACTCATGTTCGGAATATGTACAATGCCAAATATCACTTGAGGAAAAAAAAAAAACCTATCATTGCCAGAACACATATTATACTAATTGTGTTTACTGAATTCTATGACATATGAAAGAGTCATTCTTCTTGGCTAGAGTTTAGAAACTATCGAGCACATCTATCCACCACCAGCGTTGAAATCCTACAATCAAGTGTTAGATTTGACATCGGGGGACGATGATGGCTAATTTTTCATGCCTGCTGAGATGCGTTCTATATTGCGGAAATTGATTCTGCTTGTGAATATTCACATTCGATATTGCAGCTAAGAAGTTCAACTGTGTTTTACTTCTTGCAGGTACTCACCAAGCGTCAAGGAGATAAAAGTCGTTGAGCACAGAAAGGTCAGGAAGGCGAGGTTGTACTACTTGAGAGAGAAACTTCCTGCTGAGTATCTTTTCGAGTGAAAGTGTGAGTTGCCTCAAACTCTCACCCTGGCAAGCCTCTCATTGTTACAAGTTCTGTGTGGGCTTTGCTTGTTGAAAGAAATCCCTTTTGGTTCACGTTTTATGAAATCTCTTCTGGTTGGAAAACAGACTCTTGTGCCTTCTGATGTCAATACTGCATCCCTTAGAGATGTCAGTTCAGTTCTGCTATGTTCATATTTTTGAAATATATGTATCGAGGCGCGCTAAATCGTTCTTGATCCATTGTATCAGTGTCTCTATTTCCTGAATTATTGTTTTTTCCCTCCACGACAAAGGAACCAAAGATTAACTAGGCTTGGTCTGTTCGTCAGGTCATGCAGTTCTGCTTTTTTTTTTTTTTTTTTTGGGGGGGGGGGGTGTGTTTCTAATTTATAAAAATTAATGAGATCAATGAAGCCAATTCGAGTTGAATCATTTATCATTAACCGATAAATTGACTTGGCTAAACTCAAGTTATTTGATTTGGTTGGCCATGCCGACCTTGGGCAAGTTAGACCTATTTGGCAGATAGATGTTAACTGGTATATATTTATATTAGTTGTTGTTGTTGTTGTATTAGCTTTTTGTTGGGAAAATATTTGGTAAAATGGGCTATTTATGATAAAATTGTTAGACAAAAATTCATTTTTCAAAAAAGCTTATATAATGAGTTTTTTCAAATTAGCGTGTAATTGGACCCTTTGCAAGCTCTTGAAACCTTTAATTTGGTCTTTATTCAAAGACGTTAGATTCTCATACGTTCGTTTCCCCATTTTCTCATTTCATCTCAACCTTACTCTTAATTACCTACATAATTATCTCCTACAAGATTGAAATCAATGAAAATTCTAATGAATCTAATGTCGCTTTTGTGTGAAACAGTCTCTCACGTATTGTACTATTATATAATCACATAAGTTTTTAAGTTAAAATAAGTCTCTCCTAAATGAAGCTCTCCCTATAAAAGTAACACTTTTACGTTGAGTTCTTGTTAAAAAATGTCACCAAAATTTTCAAAATATTTACGAATGTCATTAAATTTTTTTTAGTTAAAAATATCATCACATTTTTCAAAATGTTTAAAAATATCATAATGATAGGGGCATTTTTAAGTCATTTTGACAAAGTAAGTGAGCTTTTTTTTTAAAAAAAACTTTTTAAGCAAGTTCGATGATTTTTTTGACTTAAAAAAATCAAATGCATATTGAATATTTTGAAAAGTTTAGGCCGTATTCGGCAACAGCGTTTTGAGTAATGTTTAACGTTTTAATTATGTCAATACACTAATTAGTTAATTTTTAGTGTTCGGTAAACTAGTGCTTTGATTAGCATTTCAAGTAGCTTTTAGTATTTTAAGCAACATTTTTGAAAAGCTAATAGTATTAACGTTTGGTATTTAAAAGTAACGTTTCATATTTTTTAGCCCAAAAATATCCTTTAAAAATTTTATCTTTGAAAATTATCTATATTTTTTTATGTCAATTTACATTAATCAACTAGCACAACAACTAAATTTACTGAACACATTAGTTTTAAACGCTAACCTAAATAGTTATCTGCTAATAGCTAAATTAAAAATGATATCCGCTATCTAAACAGCTATTCACTACTTAAACTGTTATGCACTGCCTAAATAACTACTTTTATCGAACAGGACCTAAGAATGAATTTTAACAAGAACTCCACCTTTTTATGTCACTAACACACCATTCCATATTTCCATGTCAACCACTCCTGGTAACTTTGCCAGCTAATGAGCTAAAAGTTTCCACGTAGTTGGCGCTTTCGAGTCAATTGGGAACTTAATTAATTATTAAGACTTAAATTTTGTTAAATAATTATTTTCGTCTGGTAATGGAATGATTATCAACTGTTGTATAATAGAATTTAATCAATCATCGATTGTAGATTAATCTGAGCTGTCGCTCACCAGCAAACCATTATGTTAAAAAGATGATATTAACGGTCTTGCTTTTTCTCGTCTTTCTTTCTTTCTTTCTTTTTTTAAAAAAAAAACTTTGCTTTTTTTAAATCTCAATGACTTTATTTGCGCACTCCACCAAGGAGAACCCTCCCCCCCCAAAAAAACCCTTTGTGTATTATTATAATATTTTTCGGTAGCGCAATTAATTAAATGGTAAAATGGCGGCAATAATGAGGAGTGAATGGGGTTTGACAAGCAAAATGGGATGTTTCTTGTTTTATTATTAATTAATTAATTAAACACTGACCTTTAAACTTGTTTTAATGAAAAAGGGAAGATTTATTAGTGAGAAGTAATTTGACATCTACAATAAAAATAAAATTTTAAAGTAAATTTTTATCTTCAAAAAGTTAATGATAATATAATATCAATTTACTTTAAATTTGTAGTATTATTCTGAGTACTAATTACATTCTTCAACGTTATTATGTCTTTTCCATACATTAAGGAGATGTAAACAAGTTATTTATTTAACATGATAGCATATACTTAGAAAAAAAAAATAGCCATGAAATTCAATTGTTGATTCATACTTCATTAAAAAAAGCAAGCATGACACCAATAGGTTGGTTCAAGTGATTTAACACTTGTTCCCCTTAAATAAGACCTCCGATTCGAGTCTTGTGAATGGAGAAAATTTTTAATGGGAGAACTTTACCTCTTCTTAAACCAACAGTAACTCGACTTTAGCAAAATGGAGGATTCAAAACTTCAAAAAAAAAAAAAAACAAAAATCCAAGCCTAACGTAGTTAATTCCAATTATATTTTACGATTTGCTATCTCTATACATACAAAAATCCATATGAAGACGAGAGGAGAGGAAAAGCTCTCACCAAAATCCTTTTTAAAGTGAGTACGCTTAATCCCCATCTAATTAGAAACCAAAAAGCTTAAAAAATAAGTAATTTCTTATATGCTTCCAGGAGTATATGCTCTTATTGTCTACATTTATTTATTTTTTATACGTGTATTTATCATATATTAATTTTTTAACATACATCTGATGATGCGGCTTATGAAAGTAGTATACATAGGCCCTGTTCTTTTCGTCGGTCCTTTTGGATTTACCAACCTTAACCAATTTCAACCAATTTCAACCAACGTCAACCAATTTCAACCCACCTGAAAAAAATACCTATCTCAACCTACTTCAACCCACTTCAATCTACCTCAATTTACCTCAACCCACTTCAACCAACTTCAACCCACCCCTTCATAATTTCATTCTCATTATTTTAACATACTTCAACCCACCACAAAAAAAAATATCAACTTCAACCCACTTCAATCTACTTCAATCTACTTCAATCAATTTCAACTTACATCAACCTACCTCAAAAAAAAAAATCAACTTTAATCTACCTCAACTGACCTTAATCAATCTGAATTTACTTTATCTTTTTACCAATCTTAATTTACCTACCAAAAGAACATACCTATATTATAGAAAATAGGCCAGCACCGGGGACGGAAAAAAAAAGCCACGTAGGTCCCAACGGGCCCAAATCCAGGGTGGCAGAACTCCCACCAGCAAAACTTTCCAGCTTATTAAATTGTTCTCCTTCTCCGGCACAGAGTCTTTCTCTCTCCTATGCCACGCGTCACTCTCTCTCTCTCTGTCTCTCTCTCATGATTGTTGGAAAAATTGAGCGGACGAGTAGAAGTTGGGAATTCGAAATTCGGCAATCTATAATTAGATTTACGAATACGAAGACGACGTTGGATCCGCCATTTTCGCACCTTCTTCATCGCACCCCCACCCCTCATGTTTGTGTCTCTCACCTCTTTGATCATCTCTTTTTTCCAATGTGGGTTTTCTGAGTTTTATTTGATTACGGGTGGATTTTGATGTCAGGCGTTTAGGGTTTGAGCTTGATTTGATTCTCTTATGGTGGCCATGACGACCGTTACTGGCAGCAAACCGATCATCTCTGTTCATCCTGACGAGCTCAAGTTCATATGTATGTCTTCTTAAGTGTGTTAGATTTTCTCTCTTTTTCGCCCTTTTTGTGGTGATTCTCTATTTGATTCTCCCTCTGAATTTCCAATAGGCAAAGTGCAATGATGGTTGTTTAGTTTTCATCGCATCTTAATTTCGTTTGTTTCCTGTTTTTGCCTCTGGAAATTTTGATTCTTGTTATGGGTTACTCTGAATTTCCAATGTCATTATTACAGATGCTAATGGTCTCGTTTTGCCACTTCTGGAACATAGGAAATGGAATGTTGTATGTAGGGGGCTAGGGAAATTCCTGGTACCTCATAACTTGTGTATGAAACAAGCATTTGTCGTCCTGTCACACGTTATTCCTTTGTGAATATGCATCATGGGTATGCTATTGACCTTTCTCCTTATCTGTGAGCAAGTAGATGGCACAAGCTGCTAAAGCAATCCTTTTAAATTGTTGTAAAATTGCGGATTGCATGTGTGATATGCCAACTGAGCCTGAATTTTGATTAAGCCTGCAGTGAAGTTGTGGTGGCCCACAACTGTGGAGGTTGAATCTTTTGTGCTTTTTTTTTTTTTTTACTTTTTTACTTTACATTTGACAAAAATAATTTTGTGAGTCTTTGTCAATAAATTGTTTGGGGGGGGGGGGGGGGTTGTGGAATATGGAGGTTCTGAAAGTGAAAAATTAAAGTGGAGCTGTTGATTTGAACTCTTTTTTACTTTTCCCCCTTCTGGCCCTCATAAGTGAAGCTCTTTATTTGAACTCTTTCCCTGAATAGGTGAGTTCCAAGAGGTTTTTGTTGATCATTTATCAAATGGCCAACTCAGAATAATCTCTGAGGATGGTCCACTGCATTTGCTCCTGGTGCAACAAGAATCTACGAACATCCCAATAAATGCAGCCTAATGTGGAACTAGCGTTTAGCGCTTATACCAATTTATAAGAAGCCATTTGCTTGAGGATGTTCAACAAAATGGGAATCAAAGTAGGGTGAACTGCACTTAATGTTTGGTGTATGCCTTAGAGCGAATGCATTGTAAAATAGCTGGGGGGGTAGTGGTTGATTTGTGACAAAGAACAGTTTTAAAGGTTAATTGCTCTGTTTTAGTATGCCTGGTTATAGTGGGTGGTATCAGCCTGTTCACGCAGGTGGATTTTCCAATTGGAATTAGTTTTCAGTGGAGAAACCTTGTTTATGGATTATTCAATTTGCATAGTGTTTTCATATGGTTGCAATTCTCATTGAAGTATATTGTTGGTTGATAAAAGGCAGTTGGAGTTCATATATGGTAACCAAATCATGTAATCAGAAAGTATGGTTTGTTATGTTTGGCTGTAATACAAAATCAGCTTTCTTTTCATCCTTCCCTTTCTTTGTTCTTTGTTTTTGGGGTGGGGTGGGGGGGGGGGGGGGGCGGCAAATTATTCTGTTTCCAAGTAGCAAGCCACAAGGGAAAGTAGGTCAGAACAGATGGGAATCTGAGGATGCTGGTACTTATCTGTAGACTATGCTATTATCTTACACTATTTGGAATTGTAATTATTATGAATTTCCTGTTCTGATTTCGGAATGTCGATTGACTCAAGCACTATTTGTATTATCGTATATCATGATTAAGTCACTCAACTAATGACTGAGATACAATAATGCGCTGTGCCAAACTATTGAGTTTTGCAACAAATGAATATATAACATAAATCAACAAGTCAATCATGGCAGTTCTATCAAAAGGTGAGATTGTGATGAATTTCTGTGAAAATAGCAGTTTGGGATTTCACAATGAACATTTGGGAAGTAACGTCATACGGATTTTGCTTTATGTAGACAGCTAATCATCATTGAGAAATTTGATACGTCTAGTAGCTTATCATTCTTGATTTTTTGACTTGTGTTTATGGTCTTGTTTCTTTTTGTCAGTTGAGCTTGAAAAGCAAAGCTTTTGTGACCTCAAAGTTACAAACAATACAGATCAAAATGTTGCTTTTAAGGTAACTTTAAACATAGTAATTGCTATTACTATTTTATCCCTGGCCATATGTTTAGATTGAATGTTGATGTTTCTTTGCCAGGTGAAGACCACATCACCAAAGAAGTACTTTGTACGGCCCAACACTGGTGTTATACATCCTTGGGACTCATGTGTCATAAGAGGTCGCTTTTTCCCTTTGCTCTCGCTAAAATGAAGATTATTGTAAGACCATTCAAGATCTCATCTAAACTATGCTTGACAAGAAAGAATAAAAGTGAAAGATGGGATCCAGCCCTTATTCCATCTGGTGGATTTGTCAGCTGACTGCCACTCATGACCATAGGATAGATATCCATGTATTTGCTTATGGTTGAGTAGCATAACAATGACTTCAACTGGCAAACATGTCACCGCCCACCATTCCATTCAAAGTAAGATTTTGGGAATCATGTCCATGATCATGAAAATATACATCAAATTTCTGATTTTTGGAACTTGCGTTGGCAAGGGTTACTTTTTTTTTAAAAAAAACAAATATTGTGTCCCAAAACACACCTGTTGCCTTTGTGCCTAGATTGAAATCCTTCAGTGGAAAGGTACACAATAATTTGGGTCCATCTCATGGCAGCCAGACAGACTAAGTTCGGACATTGTGGAGATGTAATTGAGATGACTAGATGTTTGGGCCTCTCCCAACCTGATTCCTATCAATGGCTTGATCAATCATTTTAATTTGTCAAACCAGTTTGGTTTTGTAATTTTCTGTTGATAATGTGTTCTGAGCGGTAGAATTTTATTGGGTTTTCCCCTAAATGATGGAACTGCAGTCACTCTCCAAGCCCAGCGTGAATATCCACCAGATATGCAGTGCAGGGATAAATTTCTTCTTCAAAGCACAGTTGTCCCTGCCAATAGTGAAGTTGAAGATCTTCCCCAAGATACTGTAAGAATATTAAATTGGGCTGCTTTTTCCATCATACAAGATAGATTATATAATTTTTGTAGTATGAATTACAATTATCATGGATTATATGCTAATATTGATGTTGGATCTAGTTTAACAAGGACAATGGAAGGGTAATTGAGGAATGCAAGCTCAGAGTTGTGTACGCCTCTCCAAACTCAAGTCATGCAAGTGGCGAGGACGTATATAGTGCTGCAAGAACAAGCCTAAATGTAAGTATCCTAGTCTAGTTCTCGATCATTATCTAATTGGGAAAAAAATTGCCTTTCCGTAGTTGTGGAGCAGTAGGCACTAGGCAGTCAACCCTTTTAGAAGGGTTCAAGGGAAACGACCTCTCTACAATAGCGGGGTAAGGTTGCATAATGATTCCTTTCCTCCACCCTCTCGGCTGCTTAGGAGGGACCAGGGGATATTGTTTTTGGTTTATGCAAATTGAAATACTTCAATACTTCATCCTTTTTTGGAAAAGAGGTGGGGTGGGCTTCTGCATTAGTACATATTGGTACTTATGCGTTGTACTTCCACCTGCAGCTGCTATTCAAGACATCTGACAATCTTTTTGTTTACTGTCATGTATTATGAAAGTTGTCATGTTGTAACTTACATATGTTTTGTGCCCTTGTCTGGATTTCAGGGTAATGGCAGTTTAAATTCTGATGATGTGAGTATCTAGTCACTCAATACTACTTGCTATTGTTCGTTTTCTTAGTGTTGGCACTATGAAAGACACATACAATTTCATTTTTCACTGTGATTTTCTACACTGTTTTCCTGAGAAATTATGTGATGAGGGAAAAGTTAAAGGGGAGAATACAGCCCAAAGTACACAACTCTGATATGAGCACATTTCCTTTTTTTCATCTGTTCTTTATTCCAAATTTTTTTTGGCTTCTTGGTTTTTTTTTTTTTTTTTTTTTGGGGGGGGGGGGGAGGGGAGC
The DNA here is from genome assembly GCA_029747015.1 of Carnegiea gigantea. Classification (NCBI taxonomy): domain Eukaryota; kingdom Viridiplantae; phylum Streptophyta; class Magnoliopsida; order Caryophyllales; family Cactaceae; genus Carnegiea; species Carnegiea gigantea. Next base: position 656,687 of record JAKOGI010000100.1, on the reverse strand, counting down.
ATATCTTTTTTCTGACAAGTGAGAAGATGGCCCATGGGGTGCATCATCTCCCGACATTCATTAGGGCAGATAAGCTTGTCCCCCGGAAGACTTCATCAATAATTTTGTCACAGGATTACCTTCTCATTGGTACTAGTATTCCTTAGTGCATGGCTATATTAGCGAAACTGATTTGGCCCTGCTCCCGGCTCTAACAATTAAATTTTTGGTGTTACAGCATTAGAAATACAACTGAAATGTTGCTATAAGTTAGTGTTGGTAGCACCACCAGGGGTGGTCTGGTGGGATTTACCTCACCTTCTACCAAGGAGGTAAGGGTTCCAATCCCATCGCAAACATGGAGAGCTTCCCTTTCCCTTGCACCCTCCCTTTCTCCCATGCCTTCTCCCACTAGGGTAACTGGATCAGATGGATATCGATCTGGAAAGGCAAAGGAGTAATATTACTAGTTCGGATGAGATGGTGTTATTTCATAACAAAAGGCATATCACTGTCCTGCTTTGTGTGTTGGCTCAATGAAACTTTTATGAGTTGGGAGGGAGCCATGTTCTCGATTAATTGGCCTGGATAAGTGCAGTTTGCTTTTCCCCTTAGCAATGCATTAGGATGCATTAAAGTTTCTGTTGCCATTTTTCTAATGCTTATATGTCAATTTCTGTTCTTTTTTCTTTTTTTTTGGGGGGGGGGGGGTTGTTGATGAAATCAGGCTTTGAAGCGTGTGAAAGAGGAAAGAGATGCAGCTGTCCGACAAACACAACAACTCCAACAGGAATTGGTAACAATCTCGAATGTCCTTTTATCTTTTCGTTCTGTCATTTCCAACATAAAGTAACAAGAATAGGAAATATCTCTTCAAATGTTGCAATAGGATTCCGTATGTTGGAACTAGAAGTATGCAGCACCCAAAACATCAAACATCTTTGTACACGTATAATCCTTGAATTGATTCTATGATACTCAGTTGAACTGAAAGGAGCTGATTCTAATCACACTCTCACCTAAACTAAGTATTCAGCAAGTATTGCTAATATGCTTGTATGAGTAAACTAATCTTGGTCATAAGCATTGCCAAAGAAACACACAACTTTGATAATTGGAATCTTAAACAGCCTAATAAAAAAGCCACCACAATTTTCACCAATTAGCCAGTTCTTTGTTTGAGAGGAGCACTTGATTAGCTGATTGGGACCATTCGGTTGGTTGGAAACTTATTCTGTGCTGGAAAAAAAGAATTGAAAAAGAATCCAAGACATTAGTGTGCCAGGGAAATTTCCTTAATCCAAGACATTAGTGTGCCAGGGAAATTTCCTTACTCTCCCTTATGAAGCTACACATGACTGCCTTTGAGTTGGAAGGCTCTGCAATAAAATGGTTTAGACACCAAGTTACCCAGATACAGGTGGGGAGTATCAGCACTAATCCAAGTTCTGAACTCTGGGTGTTTTCAAGGTTTCTGTGGGTTGCCTAATTTGTAGGGCAAGTGTTGTTTTGACATGAACAAGAATCTGGTACAGCAGCCTTGAACTTTTGCATTTAAATGCAAGAGTGGCATTTTATTTACGCAGAAACTGAACGGCCACAGGAAAGTTTGGATCCTCCATATCATTAAAGCGTAACACACAAATTCCTTTTATCCCTGTCAATTGGGACAGATGCTGGAGCAACCTGAAAATAGTGACTAATTTGGTCTTTTTGGTCTTGGTGATATAGGAAATGTTGAAGAAGCGGAGACTGCAGAACAGTGCTGGTGGTTTCTCATTCATGTTTGTCCTTTTGGTGGCAATTATAGGGATTGTACTTGGCTTCCTCTTAAAACTTTTGTTGTCTTCACCAACATCAGCTTAGCCGACTTCCATCGGAGCAGGGGCAGCAGGAAAATTCTTCACTTCATTCTTCACTATGTCTCTTTCCTCAAAACTGCGTCCATTTTTGGGGGGGTCTGTCCTCGCTGTATGTATATTGTTCATAACAAACCATTGTCGTTTTTTTTCCTTCTTTTTTCCCCCCCATTTTTGTCTCTTTTATGTTTTTATTCGAGTAATATGTTAAATATGTTTCCACTTGAACATGCTGATGGCTAGTTTGGAGGTTATGGATTGATTGATTGTAACAAGAATGTTGTTCGCTTAATCTTCTGCTTGCGGTCCTGTCATAGACTCATAGTGACTTTCATCATGTTGCTTATAATTATCTTATGTTTAGAATGCAAATTAAGGGCTGTGCAGGGATGAAAAGATTATATTCACGTGAACCTTGCCACCTAAACTCGGAGGGATTTTGGCATAATGACTTGCTTCTGGTTATCGACAAGAAATGTTGCTTTCCATTGCGTTCTACCAAACGTGAGGGGGAAAGTTTTGCGTTGCATTAAAGTCATTTACTTGCTAAGGATAAGATTGCCTAGATCTGAGTTTCTCGATGTCTACATCCACAGTTTCGACTTTCATTAAAAACTAACACAAATGGAACATTCAAATTTTGGAACCCTTCAAACTTGCAAAGAAGATTCTAAGGTAATATTTTGACATAGAGCTCTCATTCAGCTCCAAATTATAGCTGAAGATTGATAAACAAAAGGTTTTAAAAAAATGCAGATACTTCTCTCAGATACAATGTTATCTGATTCACTTCAAAGTGAATAATAACCCACAGCTGTTTTCCTCTTTTTTTTTTTTTTTTCCTTTACTTCCCCTGCGCTTTTTTTTTTGGGGGGGGGGGGGTTGGTAGTCATAAAAGGTAAGAAACCTACAAATCTGGGAACCCAAAATTCAACTATGCTGTCTCTTGCCAGGGACAAAGCTGGCAGAAAGGTCAGTCCAGAAAGTTTGACATTCCTGATAATGGAAGTCAGGGATATGACCACAAGATTAGTGATGAAATGCTACTGCACTCCGCTCCACTTAGCCCAATCGACAAACTGCATACCGCCATATATATTGTTGGCAAATCGTACCCCAACTGTGAAAGCCATTGCAACAGGCGGGAACTCCTTCGCCAATGGTGATGATTCAACTAATTGTTCCAGTCCGTTTACAATCTGGTAACGAGTATTGGAGGACACAGCCAGGAAAACACCTGCTCAAGAAAAGCCATATATGCACAGGCAAAAGTTAACTAGCAGGGAAGATGTGGAATCAGAAATTTATTATGAGGAATCAACTGCTTCAAAAAGATTTGCAGCGAACGGGATCCTTGGCCATACTATACTTCGAAGAAAATGGCAAAACAAGAGGCTTTTTTTGGGGGTGGGGAGGGGGATACGAAAGAAAAAGACTGCACAGAAATAGAGTTGAGTAGAGTTGATCACAGTTTACAACATAAGATCGTTGCAGATGGCACATTCCAAATGTAAAAAAATGACCAAAGGCAGAAGCATAACAAAGCGCACAGAAACCACAGTAAGTTGTAATAAGAATCATGTCAAATCAAGACAGAATAATCAACCAGACTGCAAACTGCTCTATGACATCTCTGACAAAGGTTCAACCATAGCCTAAGGTCTCAGCCATTAACGAGACTGCAAACTGCTCTGTCAAATCAAGACAGAATATTTGCATCGTGTCTGATGACAGGAGGGCCATGCAACATACTTACATACTAGGACATATTAGATCGTATGGTACCCTGTAAGGGTTGCTTCGTACAAGTGTATTGACTAAGGCCAGAATAGGACATCCAGTATACTGCAGCCTTAACACCATATCTGTGCAGAGGCCGTTCATATGACGTGACAAGCAATCTGTAGGTCAAATTGGAAAACATTTTCCTTGCACTAATGGGACAAGGCCTAAAAAATGAACCCAGTAATTTTAACATGAACAAATAAGGTTGAAGACAATGGAATGACCAATTTATTTAGCACAAAAGCCTTTAACGATAGCAATTAGCAAGATAATCAAAGCGAGGGAATAGTGGAAAGCAGTCACAAGATGACAAAAATGACGTTGCCCAAGTTTGGAGCTAGTTTCCAATCATATTCAAACATACCCCAGAGAGCAGCACTTTTCACCAGCGGCGGAACAGGTATATCCTCATCTGACTTCTTTAAGGTCCTATTCAGCAAAAACAGAAAGAATTTGAATTAGTTAAGTATTCAAAAGTAAAAGCATACCACCTACAAGGAACACATGATATATTTTCCCAAGATAAGAGAATAGAGAAGCCAACAGAGAGGGAGGCTTCAACTTTTTCTACGGAATCCAGGAAAAAGAAATATTCAAGTGAAAGACCCTGCTACCAGGTTAGAAGGTTGAAATCATAAGCAGCACGAGCTATTGACAGAGATTACAACAAAGCCGCACTGAACCAAACCTGAATCGGATTCGTGTTTATGAATTATTATGCGCAGAACAGGGCTAGGTGCAGTTGAGCTCAGACAGTTCATGCAGCACAGAGCAGGCAAATCATTGTGAGAAATGCTTGCAATTGAAGTATCAGAGTCTCACACTCATTTCACATATTAGGAAACCCAACGTAGACAAACAGCAATACAACATTGGTAACCCACCACAGCAGTCCAGTATCATGCTCCATATCTAACATTTTAAGATCATGAAACCCCCAAACAAAGATTAAAAAACGAGTTCTATCAGTTTGTAAGTAGCTCACCGTTTAACGGTCATGATTAAATTTGCAATTCCTTGTCCTATTATCCCACATCCGAATCCAACAGTCCCATACAGTAGACCCTGTATATGATATGTGTCAATTTCCACAGGAGGTACCAAAAAAAAAAAAGAAAGAAACAGAATATTAGCAATATCGCATCTCCAGCTGTAAGTGCCAAAATTTAAGTAAACAGAAATCCAATCATAACGACACAAATACAGAACAACAGGTACATTGGTAGGGCATTAAGAGGGACTACAACATAAAATTTAATGACTTCTGTGATGAAACTCCGGGATGCTTAAGTGCCATATGAGTGGAGCCCAAACAGTTAAAGTTTGGACTTTGCAGTAAATCTTTCAGGACAACAAACCAAATGGAAGGTTCTGTTCGAATGTATTCTGAATAAATGAAGAATGATGACCAAACTACCTTCTAAGCAGAGTATGCAGTTTCAACACCCACACTGCATCTGTAACGATATCCAGACCCGAATGAAATGAAATGCATAATTATATCTTACGCATAGCTGTTAATGCAGACTATCATAAGCTTCTACGAGTATATAAAGTTGTATTTATTCTTCCTAAATAAGCAATCTGCATACCTTGTAGAAATATGTTGCGATTCTCTGCCTCACTGAAAACCTACATCCGGGCCTTTCAGCTTCAAACACGCTGCCCAGACAACAAAACATAAATGATACGATTCCTACAAAGATATAATTGAGCATGTAACAAGTCACAGGACATAGCAAAGGTTTTAGAGAGGAGAGTTGAAAAGCCAAGGTTCTACCTCTAGCATTGTAAAATCAACTACAGAGTGAAGAAGAAAGGACAAAGGAGGGTAATTACCCTGAAGTTTGTGTGCCTCTCAAGGTAGGGGAGAGGTAGAGAAAGAACTTTATCATCTCAACAAACGAAACAATAAAAAATTTGTTATAAAACGCCATTCTTTAAAATAACTATTTCAAAACTCAGGCATAAGGAAACAAACACCTCACAAAAAGTCAACCAGGTACCAGATGGCAGAAAGCTGGATTAGTTAAGGAGGTGGTTTTTTTTTTTTTTTTTTTTGGGGGGGGGGGGGGGAGAGGAGGGGGTTGCATTGCAAAAAGTGAATGTTGTCCATTTAGCCAAATAATTGTGAGTTGAAGTAGGGTGGAAATGAGCTGCAGCCAGCTCAACACTGGGTCGCATTGGTTTTGCTCTTTCTTAGGCCCTGTTCAGCCTCATGTCATACTTGAGTCCAAGCCAATTGTCTATCATACACATCTTATCAAAAAATTTGCAACTTCAGACCATTAGTCGTTCATCATAATGAATATTCCGCCTTAATATGAAATGCTTACCTTATGTTTAGCATCGAATGATACCTTGGTTGACTTTTCTAGACCCCAAACTAATTAAAATTCATAACAAATATCCACAATATCTACACAAGGAAGCTTGCAGCTCAGTCCAACTTTTTAGAGTCAAGCTTCTCAAGCTTGGCATTAGCATGGACCCTTGCAAGGTTGCTTTGCTCATCTCCATCCCTATTAGGGCCTTCATGTAGAGATGATATCTTCCTTTTTAGCAAGTGCAATCGGGAAGGGAGTGAAACTTTGCTGTGAACTCAATTCAGAAAGGATTAAAGGCTGAAACAAACGTCAATGCCCTTTCCTTGCTTACCCTCCCCTTTTACCTTGACCCACAGTCCAAGCACACTGCTAAGGCTCAAACTAGTATCTTCATAGCTAAAAACATTTTAGTTCCATGTCAAGAATCAAGAATCAGAATGGAAATATGAAGTCTAGAATTCCCTGAAGAAAACTGATTAATCATATATCCATCTAGCGTTGGAAAGTACCAAAACAGGTTGATTCAAGTGGTTTGACACTTGTTCCACTCAAGCAAGGTATTGGATTCGAGTTTTGTGAATGAACAAAATTTGTGATAGGAAAGTTCTACCCCTTTATGGACCAAGACTAGCTAGAGTCCGGTAAAACAGAGGCCCAAAGACCCACCAAAAAAAAAAAACAAAACCGCCTTGGCAAGTTGTATTACCTACTAGGAAGATCACGCGAAGCACCCTGGATACGTCCTAGCAAACCACTTGCTGTTTTTTGTTGCCCTATACGAGCATAGGGTGCTAACATACCGACCAAGGCTATGTCGACTACTATCCCAACCAGAAGATCCGCAGCATACAATTCAAACTCGTTCCAAAAATCTTTTCCCCTTTTCTGAACCTCTGCAAATGTTGCACAACAAGAATCAATTACTACCTGCATAATCCAACAAAACAGTAAACTACTCAACATAAAGGACATGAAAATTTCCCAGATTTATATATAAATACAGAAATGACCATATTGGCACATGAAAACGTTAAAAGCATTAACAGCCACACTTTGTGTCACTCTCGTTAGCAACCAAAAGATTGAATCACTATTAACATTACCTCAGTCCCAACTTTGAATAAGAATGCAGGATCAGCCAGCATCCTGTTGCGAAGCATTGGACAATATCTCATCAAAAAGCCTAAAGGCCAAGCTGCTCCCTGCAATAGAATTAACATCACCATATCAATTAAAGAAATAGACATGAACAGACGTGATCATTTTTGCTTAGAACACAATGCCCAATTGTTTTGCTCTTTCAATCAAGGTTCTAATGCAAAAACGTTGAGCTCATCATCAATGGGAGCTTTCCCAGAGACACTGATTTAGTGCAGCAGCTAATGATATCATGGAAAACATAAACATAAACAAACACAATACATGCAAATAACCCCAAAAACAAACTAGATTCCAAATTGTAAAATTCAATTCAATTCCATTGAAAGAGAAAGAAAGTTCAATCATTGACCTGCAACTCCAAATACCGCATAAGCAGCAGCTTTCTGATCCCTGTGGTTTTCGCAGCCTCCAGAATATCCTCAGGAAGAGTCGCCCCAACCTTCTCAATCTCCCTCAACACATCCTCGAACTTCATAATCGGCCCAAACTCCTTCTCATCCGCATCATCCCCTTCACCACCGCCACCACTGCCGCCGCCATTTTCCGGCGGAATGCCCTCACTGCCGTCGCCGGAACCTCCATAATCAGGGGTAGGCGAAGTAGAATTAGAATCTTCATCCAAAACCCTATTCTCATCCGAAGTAGATACCTTCAAAAAGAAAGCATGTTTGTCACTCCTCCAAGGGGCCGAATTGGCAACGGCAACTATCCTAACAGTTGGTTTGGATTGTGATGAATAAGCTAAAACCCTACGTCCAAGCCCAGAACTGCAACTCCATTTATCAGTCGAAGAATGGATGTCATGTGACGAATTGTTAGGAAAATTCGATAGATTGAAGCTCGATGAATAAACCGCCATGGCTGCTGCTCACAATCAAGAAGAAAATGGGTTCAATCTTGGATTGAATTCCCCAACTAAAGATTCAATCAAGTTCACTGTTAAACCCAGAATCGTAGAGAGAGAGCGAGAGAGAGAGGGAGGGAGGGAAAAAAGGCGGGTGGCGACATAGAAACAGTTAAGAGAGAGTAGGGTTTTCATTTTCCATTTGTTTTTCTGTTTTTTTTCCCCTTATTTAAGGAAAATAAATTGGCAGTCTAGAAAAGTCAAGGAGCGTTCGTTTGCTGCTAGTGATTGCCATAGCGCTGCGCACGTGAGCTGGGAATCCGGGAAGACGCAGAAATCTGATCCATCATAGCAAATTCAGCAGTGGGTCAATTTTTAGACTCACCGGTGAAGCCTATCATTATCACATCAATTCTCTTTTTAATTTTTTACCTCACAATTCTCACTCTCTTTAGTAAAAGACTCACCACTTTGGCTCACCAAATAAAATAATATCTATAGACCCACTAAATAATACGCAATTTTATTTTTCAAATTAAAAAAAGAAAAACTAATAAAAAATATTTTAAAAAATAAAACAATCCTCAAGAGTTGGCTCACGCAGTTGAGCCTCCCCGTGAGGTGCAAATCATGAGGCTTCCACTGCAGCTTGTTGCCTGCCTCACTCCCCTTCTCTCTCCTCATTTCCGCCTACGAGGCGTCCGTTGGAAGTGACCTCAATGTCGTTACATGAACACATCAACATAGGTTTATTCAAATAATTTGACGCTTATTCTTTTTAATAAAATAAAATAAAATAAAATCTTGAGTTTGAAATTTGTGATTGAAGAGAATATGTGAAAACAGAGCTTTATTCTTTATTGGTCAAAAGTAGATTTATTTTAGTAAAAGAAAGAATCCAATGCCAAAAAACAAAAAATAATTACGTAGAGACAAAAAACAAAATACCTCTTTAAACTTTCTCTACTTAGTTTCTGAAGTAAAAAATAATATACCATTTTTAAATCTAAAATAAATCGAAATCCTACTCTCTATAATCTTACAATTGAACAGTACAACTATTACATCAAAATTCCAATACCCCACCTATACGAAATTTTTGAGGTATTAGGTTTGGATTTTTTAATTACATGAAAACACTACCAATTGACAAGCCTAACATGAATTCACAACATGAATCCTTGGTCACAACAAAACTTCAGAGCCACGGCCATGCGAACCAGCAGATCCATATATCAGTCCCTTCTTCTGCTCTTTTTCTCCTCGGCCTCTTCAATGGAGTTCTTCAGTTGGATAATAAACAAGTCACTCGTCAATTAACAGAGACATAAGCGAATGTGAATGCTAGGAATTTCCCTTCTAAAATCAAGTACTGCTTGCTTAATGACCAGCAGATATGATGTCTTCCGTTGAACGCTGGCACAACCTCTGTTTGGAAGATGAAACATGTCTAAACGACCAAGACTACGACACATGGACAGACATGAACATGGTGTACACAGTAAGATCATCGGTTGATCGTTTGGCATGTGATAGAGCTAAGTGAATTTTGACGGGAATTCAACATACCATAATGATCAGGATCCTGATCACGAACACAGCGAAGAAGTCAGTGAAGACGGAAGAGGGTCAAAGCATGCTTCATGTACTCCAAGTCACCAAAGTGTGCCCTCTCAATGACCTCCTGGGTATCAAACACAATGTATCCCATAAAGATCAAGAGGCCAAAGTACAGCTGTGCCATCATAAGAACAAGAACAGAGGATATTATAAGAACACACGTAACTGAAGCAATCAAGTGCGTCTATGATAATTTCTCTGAGTTTCCATCCCTTCATGATTGTGGATTTTTATAGACAGTCTGAACAAATTACATTAATTCTTCACCTTTGATGAGTTGGCAGGTGAAACAGCCCTAAAATTACTACAGATAGTCATTCAAATCCCTTTGTTTTTATCATCAAAAGAACTGTAATCTAAGTACATAATTCAACCAAATACGGAAGGGCCATTGCCATTGGACTATGATAAATTTGACAAATATCAAGAATAATTTACCCAGCTAAAGTTCAAAACCGTGTTTAAAAAAGCGCATCCAGGGCACGCCCAGACTCACAAAGGCTTGAAACCCACCCTAATGCGCTTTGGAATGGGTCGAGCTTTAGACTGAGGTGCAAAGCCCATGAAGCCCACGCTTTAATGCTTTATAGTTCATAACAAACCATTTAGGATAAAAAAGGAGGGAAATCGGTAAGGGGCCTCGACCCTTCTTTTTCTTCGCGGAGGTCTTTCAATTAAGCTGCTATTAGAAGTAAACAAAGCATATTGCCTGAACTTCAATTTAGAGCTGGAAACCCTAACCTAGTGCCGACAATCTAGTAAGTGCTTTGTTCTTCTGTCTTCTTTCAGACTTCTTGCTTCATCCTTCTCCTCCTTCTCAGTTATTCGACAACCATGGAAGGTTTTTCTACGTCAAAAATGGTACTTCTTAAAATGCTACAATGGTAGCGAACCCTTGCCTTTTTTTTTTTAACTACTTAATCTTTCTCCGCTTCTTTCTCTCTCTCTCTTCCAGGCAGGTTGACAGCATGCGTTATGTTTTTAGGGTTCAATTTATAGTAATCTAATTGAATTGTGTTTAATTTTTTAATTGTATTTTCCCGTGTTTAATTGAATCTTTTTTTTCCGGGAGGTTGGTGAAAATCACTTATTTGATGTCATTATCCAATATCTAGCTTATTTTCAAAAACAAATATATAATTTTGGAATGATTTTGAAACAATTTTTAGATAAAAGTGCACATCACGTCTGAAAAATTCAACCAAAATAGGATGGGGAGATCAGAAGACAGAAGAGCGGCCAAGTGATCCCTCCGCCTCGCCATAATGGCAGACATATAGAAGCGTCCAAATGCAATTGCACATCCCACAAAGGCACTGAGTATCACACTCAACAACTGAACCACAATTATCCCACGTCAGAAAGTTTGAGATAAATGTAATTAGCAGAAGCAACTACACAAACTTTCTGGCTACCATCACTGCAAGTATGTATCATAGCTCTTTAGGAAAAGCCGTTGAACAATTAGTCGGTCGTATTTTATTTTTCTACACGAACCACAATTTAATCGATTATATTTAGGGTGTGTTTGGTAGGGGAGAAAATTATTTTCTAGGAAAATCATTTTCCAAAGAAAATGATTTTCCACCTACATTTTCTACTGTTTGGTAGAATAAAAAATCATTTTCCAATACCATAATTCTCAAGTGTTTGATACTAATAGGCTAAACTAATAGATAAACGGTCAATTTAGTAGTGCTTACAAAGTCAACAAACAGTCACAAAGTCATAATTCTCAACTGTTTGTTCTCCTTAGTCAAAAAAGAAGAGACCAAAAAAAAGAGAGAGAAATATCACTTCATTCAATTGTTCTCCTTGAATTTTTCAAGCCAAATCCTTCTCAATTTGTCGCTTTTCGCTAGAAAGCCCTTTGCAAGAATTTCACGCTTTACGAGGTGATCGAAAGCGCTACCCAAAAAATCCTCTTCAAACCCTTCGGTTTTCATCACTTCTTGATAAAGAAGGTCGACGTCGAGCTTGGATTTAGATATCTTTTGTAGAGCCATAGCGACTTCTGCTATTTGGGTGGAGATATTTTGAAGTTCCAAATCGTAGTCACGGATTCTCTTTCGACTTTTTCTTGATTCTAATGGCGCACTTGAAGTCGATTTTAAAAACTCTCGAATACAGCGGCGAGAGTACTTCAACCGGCTTTCAACAATGGTGAGAACCAAAACTTCCAAATTCAAGAGACGGAGTAAGGCTTTCGAACGTTACTGAAGCTTTCCTGAAATCGAACATAAGTTACAGAAGCAGAGTTATTTTCGAGCCCCAGGAAAATGATTTTACAGCCATTTTCACGGGAAAATATTTTCCTTCTCAGGAGGTAAAATCATTTTCCTCTGAAAATGAGTTTCCCCTCCACTTTTTACCAAATAACGTAAAATAGGAAAATCATTTTCCGGAAAAATGATTTTACCCCCTACCAAACACACCTTTAATTAAAGCTAGAAAATTAAAGATATTAATATTTGATTAAATGAAAAGTCTAAAATTCACATAAGACAGAGAGGGACAAAGACACGAAAATAGATTTGGAAAGTGGAATGTAGTCTTACATGAGAAACGGAGAGAAAGATAGATTTGGGCTTACGTGCATTTTATTTTATTTTATTTTTCTATAAAAGTCCAACTTTATAGTTGTAGTCTTTATATATAAAAAAAAAGAAGAATGTCAAACTGCGGGTTGAGTATATCTAGAGGATATCTATTTTTTATTTTTTTTGAATTAGGAGTATCTATAGACATCCCTAAACTTAACATGGATTCGGCCATGTAATGAAGGCCCGGACGTTAATGAGCTCCTTGCATTTGCATCGATTATGATGTTGACGCAGCTGTATAATGGTAGAAGTGAAGTCACATTTTGCAGCCTTTAAATAGAGTGTAGATTTCATTTTCTATTAATAACTAGTATTGAACCCATGCTTTGCCTGGACTTGTTTAAAATTTTATGTCTTTATATTTATGGGTTTAATATTTGTAATATGCTTAGTTATAACTTTTTTATTAAGAAAATACAAATTTAATACCAACTTAATTTGATTAATATTCATGAATTGAAAGAAGAATTGAAAAGCAAATATATAAAATGCAAAATTTCGAATGAGGCTTTGTAATAAGATCGAACCAAACACCAACCGCAATATAAATCCAAACAAATGTAAAATAAAATTGCAAAACCTATAGTAAACTATGTAATATTTGAAAAAATTAAGATAGCGACGAGTATACGCAAACAAAGATAAAGGCAATGCTTAAAAAAAAAAAATCTAATTCTACCACTATATGTGTTCTATCATCATTGAAAATATTCAAAAGAATGAACGAAGGAAAGAAGTTACATGAAAGAAGGAACAAAGAAAGAAATTAAGATGTCAATCCACTCAACCATGTGATCCCTTTTTATACCAAATTCTCCCATATTCTAGCTTTAATTAATAGCTTTTGATTTGCTAGCTTTATATTTTATTGGCACAATTTATAGGTTAATATATTGAATTGACTCCTATTAAATTTTAGCTACAATAATTAATATTTTAATGGTACTTGTAGAACTGTGACTTATAACATATAAATAAAGAAACATATCCAAACGCCACTTCAATTGTGTACTAGTTACAAAGTGCATCTTCAATTAAACTAAGAAAACTGAACCAAATCTTTTTTTCCATAATGTGACAACAAAAGTGTATTACTTAATTCCCAGAATGTAGGTATTTGTCATTCATAACTTCCCATCCAGTTTTCTTTTTTTCATTCATAATACAACACAACTCCCTTTCTTTTTTCTTTTTTTCTTTTCCTTTTTTTTTCGTTCATCATACTACATTCTGCAATTTATTATGTACACATCATAGTTTGTGCTCTCCTATCCATGTTAGCGCCAACATGTAATTGTTGAAGAGTTTTTTTAAATAAAAAAATAGTAGCAGCGCGTGCAACGACTGAATTCGTGGGTTGTCATTATTATACAATCTTGTTCATGGGGTGCCGTTAAATAATAAAAAAGTAACAATCGTTATAGATAACCACTAAACATTTAATGGTGTCCAATGAAGTAGACAATATTCCTAAAGCTATCAATTATAGTATACTATATACATACTATAATCTTGTGCTAGTCCCTTTTTTAAATTTAATTTTCATTATCATTCTTTTGCTAGATTCCAAATTGAACATTCCAAGTGGCATAACAAATAAAATAACGGAGCACATTGATCTAGTGAAGAAGCCCAAGTGGGACAATGAACAAACTCGCTTATGAAGACAAGTGACACGACGAACAAAGTAACGGAACTCATTGATCCAGTGAACAAGCCTAAATTCAACAGTGAAAAAATTCACTCAAGTGGGACAACGGATAAGTAAAGTTTGACATGTACAAATCTAAGTACATGAAACGAAGAATAAACTAAATAATATATATAGACTCGACTTTGGGATGAACTAACCAAGAACCTTAATGAACAATATTTCAGTTATACATTGAACAAAACCATTAAAAGTGAGTTACATGTGCAAATTCTATATATTTTCTCGTTATAGTGATTGTAGGACTTTTTAACTTGTGTGGGTGGAGCAAAAATTACAGCATTGTACTTTTCTTATCATTAATAGGTTGTCTGATGTTTGCTCTCAAAAAGAAAGGTAAAGTGAAGCATTAATGAACAATCACAACATAACTAGTGAACAACAAGTTTTCGATTAGTAAAGTAGTTATTGACCTGAAGCAATGCAGAGCAGAATATGGAGCCATTTTACAAGTATTTAACGTGCAAATGGCATCCGGAAAAGGAAGCGTCTGGTAGGTATGATTAGAATGAGTTGTCAGTTATCTCAAAAAAAAAGGGCCACTAGCTAGTTATAATGAACAAACATAAGCCATCCAATTAATTTTACGTACATGTTGTGTGAACATTGAACAAACTCAATATAGGTTTTCGATTAGTAAAGTGGTTATTGACCTGAAGCAATGCAGAGCAGAATCTGAAGCCATTTTACAAGTATTTAACGTGCAAATGGCATCCAGAAAAGGAAGCGTCTAGTAGGTATGAGTAGAATGAGTTGTCGGTTATCTCAAAAAAAAAGAAAAAGAAAAAGGGCCACTAGCTAGTTATAATGAACAAACATAAGCCATCCACTTTCATGTAATCTTTGAACTCATTATTATAGGCGAAAGTAGTGTTTTCACAATGCATTAGCTTTTTTCCTTTTTCGATCAATGCCCAACATTGATGATAAATGTTAAAAAATTTAATTGCCCTTACTAATGCAATATCAGTAACTAGATGTACCGGATCCCCATGAATCTAATTTTGTCGTTAATCATTGGGATCGTCGCAATCAACGATTTGGACAAGACAATGGGCTGGTTTGGCTTTTTCATTTTCATATTCAATCAGGGCGCCATAAACCTTCAAAGTTAGGTATCTGCGAACTGGAATTTTTGTTGGTCTCTTAGGAGACTTAAGAATCCAATGGAACCTTTTGAACCTTGCTGGAACTTAGTTAAGGTTGAGAAAAATGAAAAATTTGGATCTGGAACTTCTGAGAAGTAAAGTACCATCCCGTATTTTCAGACTTTAAAGACAGAATCATTTGAAGATAATGAATTGGTTGGAAAGCAAATGCCACCAACTCCAGATCTGTCAGAAAAATAGATTGTTGTATTCCAAGACTCCCAAATATCATAGGAATAATGATGATAAAAGTCGATGCAGGCTGCATACCACTCATTGAACCATTTTTTTCGAACATGAGAACTTATTTTTTCTAGGATATCATAAGGATATCGAAGGTAGCTAATTTGTAATTCTAGAAGGGAAAATATTTGGGCTATTAGGTAGGCAGTAGAAAGTAGATCAAAGCGTGATCTACTTTTTATATGAAATTCTAGGTTATCAATAAGGACTTTACTAGAATGCGTAACCCATTCTAGTATGACTGGCATTTCATTAAGGATTTCCTCCTTTTCTGGCAAGACGTCGGCTGTGATGATCACCATTGCGAGTTCTCTCGTTAGACTATCTGCCAGAGAGTTCTTCGATCTCTGTATATGTTCAATAGAGAAGGAAAGCTGGTTAAGCCATAATTGCCAACGCAGGAGTCGCCCTTGCGCTTGCATATTTGGTAAATTCTTTTTCACAAAACCAAGTATTCCTTTGCAATCGGTTCGAATAAGAAAGGGTTTTGGAGTTAAAAAGATTAACAACTTTTCAATTCCCCTTATAAATGCAAGGATTTCTTTTTCCATTGTAGGATAGTTACATTCTGCCTTTTTAAAACTTCCACTGCAATATTTGCAGAGTTTTTCTCCTTCTTTGATTTTGAGTACCGCACTCTAATGCTCATTGCTGACATCTGTTTCGAGAACTAAATCATCTTCTTCATTAAGTAAATTAAGAACAGGAAGATTTTTACTCATCTTCTTGAAGTTCTGGACAATTTTTGAATCGTTACTGGTTCATGTCTAACTTACTTCTTTCTTGAGTTTTTGCTGCAATGGTTTCCTTAGTTTAGCCAAATCTTTAATGAAATCAGAAGCATAGGTAAGACATCTAAGAAATCTTTCTAGTTGTTTCCTATCTTCAATTTTTTAGGAAAATTTTCTATTTTTTCCAAAATATACTTTTGTAGAATAATCTGTCCAACTTTTATCTCTAGACCTAAAAATTCAATTTCTTATTCAGCATAATGCACTTGTTTTTTCCGAGTATAATACCATGATCAATGCATCTTTGGGTGACCGCCAATACATTATTTTTATGCTGCTCTATGGTTTTGGAAAAGATAAGAATATCATCAATGTATACTAGACAACAATAATTAAGATCTTTGAAGATGTTATCCATTCTTCTCTGGAATATTTGAGGTGCATTTTTAAGAGTAAATGACATTACTATCAATTTATAATGTCCTTGTGGGGCACTAAATACAGTTAAAGGAATACTTTTCTCATCCATTTTTATCTACCAATAACCACTTTTGCAATCTATTTTCAAGAACCAAGAGGCTTCTTGAATTCTGTTAAAAAGGATTGTTTTGTTAGGAATATAATAACCATCAAAGACAGTATTATCATTAAGCTTTTTATAATTGATTACTATTCTAGTTTTTCCTCTTTTTTCTTCAGCATGATTTCTTATGATGAAAGCATGACTAGTATGAGGACTCCTACTATTTCTATTTAATCTTTTGTCAAGAAGTTTTTTAATTTATTTATCAAATTTTTGGATATCCTGGTGGACATACACCATTTGTTTGACTTGAATGATGGTGTTGGGATTTAGTAAAGTGATTTTAGCAAATATTTTGTCTTTATCCCAAAATTTCAGAGGATTATTAGAGTAGAGTTCTTTGCATAATTTTTCTTATTGTTCAACAATCTGCTTTTTAACAGATAACTCAAGTAATGAGATTATCAGTGCTATTTCTCGTTGTGTAGGCATTATATTCTCACCACACTGGCTGCATGTAAATTTAAATTTTTGATGAGTGTAGGCCTTACTTAATTTTTCAATAGGAACTGAGTGATCATTAATTGTAAATATTATTTGGTTTATGGTCTAGGTGCATGGAGAATATAATCTTTGAAAATTATTTCCAATAATCATATCATGAGAGGATTGAACAGTAGCCCATAAAATTGATATAATACATTGAACTCCTTCTAATTCTATGGATAACCCTTCTATGACTTCATTGTAGGTCATAATACTATTATCAACTATCCTTACTTATAAAGGATTTTTAGCTCTTTTCCACATAAACTCAAGAAATAATAATCTTTTTCCAAAGCATACAGAACAACCACTATCCATATAAGCACACAGTTTATCTTTATTATATCCTTCTAAACATATCTTTATTGGTATACAGATGCTATTAGGGTTTGTGTTGATAGTTTCATAGGATATTTCTATAGTTATATTTTTGACTAATTCATCCTCATCGATAGGTTCACTGACAGTTATAGTTTTATACCCAATGACCTTTCTATCTAGACTTGTTAATCGATCTAGATTGGGTCTTGCAGCCTCAAAACTCATTCTACTTATTTCACTAGTTAGGCTAATTGTATTATCTTCTTTAAGCTCTTCTTTAGCGGATGAAGATCATTCTCCCCAATTTGATTTTGTACTCATGCTTCTTAATAGTTGAGGTTTAATGGTGATTTTGCCTTCCTCATCAATTTTTATTATATTTTTCTTATTAATCTTTGTAGGATTGGTAAAACTAGATATCCAAGATCGATTGATTTTTATCTCCTGTAGATTGGACTTGATCATCTGGATCTTTTGCATGGGGGTAAGACTTTCAAATTATTCTGCCTCTATCATTGTTACCTTAGTCTTCGGGTCTATCGTATTATCTACTTTGTAGATAATTTTTCAAAATATCCTTAAAGGATATTCTCCTCTTTTCATGTCCATCCCAGCTGTTTTTATCTTAAGGGATAGGAAGTTTTTAGCAAATTCATCTTTTAAATTCACGTAATATCCAGGTCGACAGTTGAAACCTACGGACCCATTACATAGATTGATTTTTATCCCTGTGATTATCTGATTATTAGATTTGATGTGCCTAATATCACAAAGTAAAGCGTAAAGATCTATATCTTTATCATAATATTGCAATAGAGTGATTTAAATTTGGACACTTCCGACATGGATATACCTGTACTTTCTATCTTTGTTATACTTAAGGATATTCTCTCAATTAATAAGATTAACTTCCCCAACGTCATACTCACAATCTTTTATCTCAAGATCTCCTTCCATCATTTCGCATACGTATTTGCTTTTTAATTGAAAAATTGAAAAATAGATTTTTTTATAGATCATATCTTTTTGGATAATGGGAAGAACCCAATCTCCTTTAACCTCTTCATGATCATTGTTTACTACAAACTCTTCATCTTAAAGATCACTAAGACTAACCGAGCTATTTTCCATCATATGACTTGTTTCTTCATAATCACTTTCTTCATATTCATTGTCCTCTATGATTTCAACGATTCCTTTGTTGTTGGCTAGGGCTAGGTATAATGCCTCATCTTCACTAAGCTCAACATAATCTAGGCTTTCCAAGGTTTCAATAAGTTTGTTATTTTTTCTGTTTTTGCATTCATCAGCATAATGTCCTACTTCTCCGCATGCCCAATATTTGCAATTGTTTTTCCCTACAGGGCAATAAGCAGTTTTTTTGAAAAATCTATATTTTTTAGGACTTAGTTTGTTGTAATATTTTTTTCTATATTTTTCGCCTCTTTGTTTGTTAAAACTCTTTTTCTTATAGAATTTTCTTTTTCTTCTTTTCTCAAATTCTTTTCCCCATTGATGAGGAGAATTCCAGCGAGTCAAGAATTGCTTTTTAATCTTCTTTTGCTTTTGAAGATCAAGACATTATTCATTGACCCATTTACGCAAATAGGAAATTCTTGAACCAAGGGTATCAACAATATCTGTTCGTTCAAATCATGCCATGTATTTTTCATTAATTATAGAATTTATAGGATATGACAACTTATCATAGAACATGCCAAGATTAGTTTCATTATGCCCAATTTCATAATAATATTGACTAAATTCTGCAATATAATTTTTTAGGTATCTCATATCCCATAGTTCTATGTTGTTAATTTTTCTTTGCCATTCTCTTGCTTTTTCTTCATAATCAATTTTAACTCCGATGAATTCAGTTTCAATTTCTTTGTACAGAATTCTGAACATAACAGCTGGTGTTTCCATCATTCTTAATGTATTTTTACCATCTTCACTTAATGAATCATACCAGTCGGCTACAGTGCCAGAGAAACTATGTTCGATATAATTTAGGAAGTTGGCCACAGTCCACGTAGTATTTAGGTTTAAGACACTGTTCATTCCTTTTTTCCAGTGCTCAAATATTTCTTCTCTATTACGGGCTCTCTTCTCTATTACGGGCTCCATCAATATTTAAGATATAACCAATTTGGCTAATTGGGGTAAGGCCAATCTCTTCATAGGTCGTGGATTTTCTTGGGATAAACTCGAAGGAAAAATTGCTTGTACGTCCTGTAGGAAAATACCTAGATTTTAGAAAATGAGTGTTTCTTTTAGATGGTTCACCAAATTCTTCAAGTTTAGGAACGATATTCTTAACATGATTAGTCTCTATTTCATATAAGTCAATTTCTTCTCCTATTTCATTAATTTCGTTTTTGTTAATCATTTTACCAAATTTCTTATCAAGTTTTCTTCTAATTTCTTCTAATGGTAATGCATTGAGATCATCTAATTTAATCAGATTCATCTGTTGATATATTTTTTCTTTTAGTTGGACATTATTGGTCTCTTCATTATCATCAGACAAAACGTCATGTTTATCACTAATTGCGCTCATGATTTTGTTTAGTTCTTCTGGATTTTGTTCTTCATCGAACATTTTTTGTAGTTCTTCGAGGGTATGTTGCTTATACGCCATCTTCTTTTTCTTTCTTTTCAGTCGATTTTTCAACATATTGTTCTCCTACTTCTTTTTGGATTTTTATCTTTTGCAAAGGAAATAGAATGTTGCTTTTTGGATTTTGGAAAGGATATTTATGTTGAAAAGGAGTACTAATTCTAGGAGTAGCTTTTTGGATATGTCCAACTTCGTTAATGAGAGAAAGATGGACCACGGTTAACTGATTCTTTAGATATTTTAGTTCAGTGTTAATTTTAGCTAATTCAGCTTTTAATCCTAAAACTATATCAGTGATATAGTTTAATTGAGGTGCTAATGAGATATTTCCTTCCGGTGAGTGATCAATATGTGAATAATTAGGACCAGGGCGAATAGATGATGGTTCAAGCATTAATCGCAGTTAATTAGCTTAATTAGCTTAATAATCTCAATTATTTTTGTGTATGTGGCTCTAATACCAGATGAAAGAAGACGTCGAGATTTATTAGTGAGCAAAAAATCACAAACACAATTTTAAGTTTTTCGAAAGTAAGTTTTTAAGGATTGAAGATAGATTTACAAATATGAAAAGTTTAAGGTCTTCAAAGAAAATGTAAACAGTGAATGGTCCCCTTAAAATAGTTTCCATAGAATATTGCTCTTTTAAATATATTCTAATAACATGGTCCCTTAGTTATGATTTTCACACAATATGGGATACCTGACAGTGATTTTTCTCATAACTTCCCATCCAGTTTTCTTTTTTTCCATTCATAATACAACACAGCTCCCTTTCAGTTTTTTTTCCCCCCATTCATCATACTACGTACACTTCCCCATATGCATGGAAAAAGTTTTTTTCTTTCTTTTTTTTATTTTTAAACTATACTATAGGATCACACGGGGGGAATATTTACCTAGCGAGGCAATAGGCGAAGGAAAATGGCATTGAAGCCGATGATTAGGGCGTAGGAGGTGTAGAGGACATGGTATTGGACAGAGGTTGGAAAGAGAAGCGACCCGAACGTGGATATCGCCATTGATGCAAACATCAACATCAACTGTTCTCGAGGACGTTTAATTTTGGCTATTATAATTGATGCTGGGTAGCTAATCTTACCCAATTTCATTGATATCCACGAAGAACTAGTGGCGGAAACGGCCACCGTGGGGGATGAAGTCGGAATCACGATCACCACCGCTGCGTCCCTCTGGGCTAACAATGATGGATTGGAGGTTGCTGCCGGCGATGAACATGAAGCGGCATCGGAAGCGGCAGAGAGAACTGTCTCTGCCACTGCTAAGGACAATGAATTGGAGGAAGTCGCCGACGCCAATGACGAACATGAAGCGGCAGAGAGAACAGTCCCTGCCATTGCTGACGACAATGAATTGCAGGAAGTTGTGGGCATTGGTGATGAATATGAAGCGGCAGAGGGAACGGTCTCTGCCACCGCTGACAACAATGAATTGGAGGAAGTCGCTGGCACGGGTGATGATGAACATGAAGCAGCGGTGGAAGCAGAAGAAAGAGGCGTTTCCGCCACCGCGATCTTTGCAGATGTAGATGCCGGCGCTGCTGACGAAGATGAAGGGAGGGCGGTAGCAGCAGGGGGAAGATCGGAAGCCGCCACCGCCCTATTTGGCGGTGAATCGGAGGTAGGAGACGAAGATGAGGTGGCCGTGGCGGTGGTGGAAGCAGCAAGAGCAAGGCAAGAATAGAGAAGTAGGCAAAGAACACCAAGCAAAATGATCTCTGGGTGGGTTTTGAACGGCGAAGTTGAACTGTCATCGCTGGAAACACCACCTTGGTTGCCGTTGAACTTGAGCTGAAGGAGGTCGAGAATGACCCCCACCAAAACACTGACAATTGGATGCAGCTGCATTTTGGAGTTGCGGTGAATTTGCAGGGCTTGTAGCACGGGGTTGCGATGTCTCAGGCTATGAATGAGAGAGATTGTGAGAGAGGGGTGAACTTCGATTGTGGTGTCGTGCCTCGTCCAGTACGGCTTTCGTCCAGTTTCATAGCGAAATGAACTCCAAATTCTTCTCCAGTTTTTTTTTTTTTTTATATTAATGTTACTTATTAATCCGAATAAGTTAAACATCCCCATTTGGATCCCTCCTTTAAGAGTTTAAGATGTTGGCCGCTTTTTCTTGTTATTAATGTTATATTAATGTTATTTGGCCATAGTTAGTGGCCTTGACTTGGCTTGAGCCTGAGGAATTGCTCTGACTTGAATCAATACCCATCTCAATCGGCTCTGGCTCATCCAATGTTTTTCATTAAGCTAAATAAGATAATTCAACTTTGCAACATATAATACAACTTTCAAATAAATAATACAAATTTGACTGCTGCACCATTTTAAAACTATAACAATCCTATTATGAATAATTTTCTATGACATAATATTTTTAATGTCGATAGAAAATCTCTTAATCCATACCGCAGTCATTTAAAACTAATCTAATTCATCCAATATTTTCATCAATACCAATTAATCAAAACTCTCGTAAGAATTGTAGTATTCTTGTAACAACCTTCTTTCACTTTTTTAAAGTACTTCGAACCATTTAACATTTTAACTTAAGAAAATAAACAGAATTTGAGCTACCATTTTGTCGGAAAAAATCAATAGAACTTTTTCCATGACTTTGTACACATTAATTGTCAAGTAATTTAGATTTAGGGGTGAGCAAGGTTTTCAAATACCCTAGAACATGTTCGAAGCCGGTCAAATGGTTACGGTTTCGGTTCCTAAAAACGAGGAACCACTCAATCGGTTTCGGTTCCGGTTTTCAAAAAAAATATCCAGAATCGAAACCTAGAACCCATTTAGAGAGAGAAAAATGAATAATTTTTTTTTTGATTTTTACTACCTATTCTTTTGTTTTTCTATTCTTTTTCTATTTGATTTTTTTCGTTACAAAAATTTGCTCTTCAAATAGAAAATTTAACACAATACCAGTTAATTTTCTACTACTATTTGAAGAATAAATTATCATATTTTTCAAGTAACTAAGATCAAAAAAATGCAAACTTAATAAACTGACTTTCTTTTTTGTGTAAAGATAGAAACTGAACATAGGAAAAGATCAAATAAAGAAGAAAATTTAATTTATTAGGTCCTACAATTTGAATATTATGTGTAACAGGCACCTTGTAAACGGAACCGGAACCTGAGGTCGCGGTTCTGGTTACCAAAAAGTTAGGAATATGTTTGACTGGTTCCGGTTCTGATTTCCAATCTTTTAGATGGGTATTCGAAATTGCTTACCCCCTATGTAGATCATTTCAATTCAATAGAAATAAGTTTATATAAATTTAACATTGATTTGCATAAATTCAATTTATGTACGTGAATGAAAATATGTTGGAAAAAAAGTCATCTTCTTTCGAACTTATGTTATTTTTTATGGTAAGTTCAATTAATAATTAGAATAAGTTGAAATAAGTTTACGCAAACCTCAGGTGAGTACTAGTGCTCTTTCCAGGAAAGATGAGGCCAAAGCTCAAAGCACCTCACAAAGATGCCCATAAAGCACCTCATAAAGATGTCCATAAAGCACCTTATCTAATCAGTTATGGTTGGTAAGATGAAGCCAAAGTTCGAAGCACCCCATAAAGATAATATGTATATCATATTCCTAAAAGTACATACTATTAAGAGCCATATCAGCAAATATATGTTAAAAAATTAATAAATGATAAATACATGCGTGAAAAATATATACACATGGCAGTAAGAGCATGTGCTCTCGGGAACATATAAGAAATTGTGCCACAAAGATGTCCATCTAATGAGTGATCACTTGCTACATCCTTAAACCGTCTTTCTTTTTTCTCTCTTTCTTACTTAAATTTCATTATCTCCTTTGAAATTAAAAGTCTCTACTATAAAATACAAAAGACAATTTTGGATTGAGTTATAATTTACTACATTATGTAATAAATAGAAAATAAAAAATAGGATTGAATAGTATGCGCAGGAGCGAAATCTTAAATTTTTTTTGATGGGAGTAAACTAAATAGAATTCTTCTAAAAATTTTGGCCAACATGACTGTAAATATTACTAGATGATGATGATGATGATGATGATGATAATAATAATAATAATTGTACCTCTAATAAAAATAGAATTAATTTTGTTACAAAAATTCCACATAAGAACAAACATGTAATCTTCAAGTGCTCTGTTGACGATCAGAGTAGTGCTTAATGTTTCAATTATTTATTGTAAACAAAAAGCCTTTGAAAACTTGTCTCTCAATATAAATGACTAAAGCTATCCAGAAGAAACCTATCCTCCAACCGATTGTGAAATCTTGTCTTCAATATCTTCGTTGCTAGAAATGCCCTCTCTGTAGTGGCTGTGGAGATCAGAGGATTTAAGACGGATAAATCACAGTAATATACATTATTAATTAAATAATATGACTTTGATTTTCCAATCTTTGCTAGCTTTGTACAAAACCATTTGATATAATTGAGAGACTTTTCATATATTGACCAGGCTCCCCCGATTTTATTTTAGATATAATCTTTTGTAACTACAACATATGCATATGCATGCACCCCCTACCCCGCAAAAAAATAATAACATACCACAAACCTTCTTAAAACACGGCCACAATAATCAAAACACCGAATAAACTATCTATGAAGAAAGATATAGCTAGTTATTATATAGTCATAACATATGCATCCTCCCCTCCCCCCAAAAAAATAATAACAACATACCAACGGCCACAATAATCAAAACACCGAATAAACTATCTATGAAGAAAGATATAATTATTTATTACATAGTCATAAATTATCATAACATATGCATCCTCCCCACTACCCCAAAAAAATAATAACAACATACGACATTAGTACTTTTCTCAGCAATAGAACACGCCTATGGGTGCCATTTCAATGATGCATTCTTCATCTATGCCATTTCTGAGGGAGTAGACAAACGTGGCTAAAGTCAATACCCAAGAAATTTTCTTTTTTAAAAAAAAAATTTGTGCGATGTTAAACGGCTGAGATGTAACTGGATCTGAGATCAACGAATGTCAAGGAGATTAGCCACTAAAATTAAGGAGGGAAGAGTTAAACGCCTTCTTCTTTTATTATAGATATAGATATAGATATAGATTATAGAGATAGATGATTTTTGGCATAAATATATTATATACTCAATTTTAAAATTATGCGTCAATCACTTTATAAGCTCTATGTTTATTTAGAGAAAAAAGAGGATCCGGGGAAGCCTCAGAGTTTTTTTTTGGGGGGGGGGGAAGTAGGATAATGTACAATTAATTATCTTTCACAAAATTCAAGTGGGATTTTTAGATTTGTAAATTTTGAATAATATAATACGTTATTAAAACCCATATGGGTGTAAAATGGAAAAAATTCAATGATACCATTTTAATTTACCCAAATGAGTTAAGACTGAATGTGAAATGAGTTGAAGAAGTTGCAATCATATTATGAGTCATGTCAATTTAAGTTAATTTAGCCAAAAAATTTATTGCAGTGTTTTACCTATGTATATGTAAAATCTTAAACCAACTGAATGAATTGCATACTCGGCATAACTGACTTGTGTATCATTTTTGCCCATTAGATAGATGACTAGTCATAGATAAACAATCAAAAACTAACACAACAACAGTGTAGCGAAGAAGTATAATTGCGAATGTCACGCAACCACAAATTGAATTAAATTATCTACGCAAGTTACAATTTTTTTTTTTTGGGGGGGGGGGGGGGTTTAAGGCACCTAGCTTGCAAGATCTATTGTTCGTTCTTATCCCTATTTTGTGGCTAGAGTTGAATTTCACTAATTACCTATAAAATTGTGGGAAAAAATTTGAGAAATATTTCAAAGCAAACATTCAATCATGAAATCTTTAACATTTAGTTCAAAGTATTTATATATTTTATTTACATGTCATTCAACATATATTGTTTTATTAAGCAACAACATTGTTTTCAAGCACGTCATCAAATTTTTATAAATATTAAAAGGTCCCAAATAAGTCAAAGGGGGTATGATATTTTTAGAACTCTACTAATTTTGGGAATAAATTTATTCGGTTTTTTTTCAGCTCAGAAGAAAGCATGAATATCAATCTAGGTAGAATTTATTTTAGCATAATTTTTTACAGATTTTATTAATTAAACTAACAAACATCCATATTCATTCAGTCATGATGTAACGTAACTAAGAGAAATCCAACCTTAAATATCAAAATAAATCTAATTTTAAAAAATTCAACATGACATATATTAGACATTAATGTTTGTTTCTTGGAAGTTCAACTTAGGGAATTACATATCCGCCATATCCTTCTTCAAAACACAAGCTTGCTAATGCAATTTAGATTTTACAAACTAGTTTGTGCCCGTGCTAATGCACGGGAATTTCAAAATGAAATTTTTTTATTATTGAGCAACAACAATAATAAAAGCAATTAGTAGTAATTCAATTATTACAATGCTTTCATGTTTTTGTTGAATATTACTAAGGAAGTTAAGAAAGATAATATTGTTCAATTTAAATTTTGCTTATTTGCTTTTTTGATTAATAAATCTCCCAATTTTTAGAGTTCGTGCTATTTTTTTTAGAATCTCTCACTTTAATTTGTATGTCTTTTTGGGGATTTTGGGATGCCATTAATCCAAATCTAAGGATATGAGACTTCTTAATCCAAGTTTAAGAAGTAACTCCGATCATACCAACTTTGAGAGTACTTATTTTTTTTAGTCTAGGGTAATTTGCCATTGAATTTTTTTAAGTAATTGGAATTTCAAAATGATTGTATGCAACTTGAATTTCACATACGTGTGTTGTTTTAGGGGTAACATTATTTGAAGCTGCTTAAAAAAATACAATCTCAAATGATCCTTGAACTAAAGAAATTACATCCCTCCAAGGTTGGATTGTCAGGAGCTATTTCTTACAGCCGAATTAATAACGTTCAATGCTTCCAAAGGAGAGACTAACGGTGTTCAATTTTTAAAGATGTACGGGTTGATGTTATGATTAGGCTCCTTAATACTATAACATTTCTCCTTAAGTTGACTAAACAGCAATGCCAACAATTCTAAAATGGCTGCATACAAACCACTTCACATTTATGCCCCTGTTATTTGTTTTCATACCCTTTCAAAAAATATAGAATTTAAAGCAATATTATTGGCTTATCATCTAACTTTTTCCGTTTATTTTAATTTGATATCTGGCTCACAAATCACTGATGTATAATTGAAGAAAAATGGGCCTCATGATAGTTAACCCTATATACAATGGACACCTTGTATTAGTGTTGAGTTCTTACCATGTTGTTAAGGTTCTTTAAATTATCAAAATATTTTTCTTAGAACTTCACCTATAAATATGTTTTTAATTATGAGATTTACATATATTTATTGCATTATAATAGTTTTAGGCTTTTAGCTACTCAATTGTTTCTGCATAGATAACTTAATTAACTTGGTTAGAGTTATTTATTCTTTTTTACTCTTAGTATGACTTGATCAAATCATTTACTCTAGGCATATAATAAAACAACTTAGCTCCATTCTCCATCGCCACAAAAAAAGGAGGCTAGAATAAGAAAAGTCATAAATGTCATAGAAAAATAATTAGCTAAATAACAAAACTAACCAATATCATATATATACCGTCTATACATCTACATGAAAGAATATATTAAGTTAATTAGAATAGACAATATGATAGAATTAGCTATTATAAAAAACACACAAATTAGGGGTTTGATTATTGATTGTATATAGTCTTTCAGTCTCATGTTGAATACCATCATATGCATGTATGGTGATACCTGAATCTATACATGTCCACATCAAAGTCTTTAATTTATTCGAGAAAAAAACTCACCATACAATCATTTATATTTTGATGTAATGTAATAAGAAACTCCCGCATTCATAATTTCATATTGAATGGTCAATAATTTGATTCAATATTTTTGTACTTTCTTTTATTAATGTTATTTTCAATCACAGTGTACAGGTAGGAAACTCAAATAAATAAATTAACAAATTTTATATTAAAATATTAGAGTCCATCGGTCATCATCTTTCTCTCTTCATAATCATCCTCTTCTATTACCCATAAATGGTACATCTTCTAATTAAAAAAAGTTTAAAATATTAGAATGCAATAAGGTATCATGCGAAGTGAATCTTTTGCCTTGAGTTTAGACATGGTAGTAACTCACTTCTTGTCCCTCAATTCTTGCCCAAATAGAAAGAGAAAGAGAAATGGTTTTACTTTTATGGGAAGAAAGATCAAGATCACGGAGATCATCACGTATGAGACTGACACATGAAAGAGTATTACTTCTATTAGCCTTTGTCTATAGGAATAAATGATTAGTATAGATCAATTTTCAATTTGGACAAAAAATTTGATATGAATTATAGTGATTATAAAGAACACTAATTAAGAAACTAATGGATATGTGTGGCTTAGATTTGAATAAGAAGATGAGAATTTTGGATGGGATTATTTTAAAATTTGAAAAGTAGGAAATCGGAGAGAATGAATTCTAAGGGGTCAATGAGGTGGGATTTAATGTGGTGCTTTATTTCGTTTGAAAAAATATTTCAATTATATTATAGATTCTATTTTCCTTATTAAACCCAATATTAATGAAGTAATCAAGTAAATATATTGAAAATTTAAAAATCTTTATAAAAAAGAGGGAGCAAATATATATGAAGCCTCTTTTTGGATAAGATTTAATGTGGTGACTTTGGTCCTGTTCGGCAAAATTAGCAATTCAAGTAAAGAATAGCGGTTCAAGTAGCGGATAGCTATTTAGGTAGTGTATAGCATTTCTAATTTAGCTGTTAGTGGATACCTATTTAGATGAGCAGTTGAAATAAATATGTCGGTAAATTTAGCTATTGGGTTAGCTGATTAATGTAAATTGACATAAAGGATATAGATAATTTCCAAAGATAAAATTTCCAATGGATATTTTTGGGCCAAAAAATATGAAATACTATTTTTGAATGTCAAACATTAACACTATTAGCTTTTTAAAAACGTTACTTAAAATGCTAAACGCTACTTAAAATGCTAGTCAAAATACTATATTACCGAACACTAAAAATTGTCTAATGAGTATGTTGATTTAGACAAAACGCCAAATGTTATCCAAAAAGCTCTTACCGAACTTGCCCTTTTTTCATTTGTAATATATGGTAATTACAATATAGATTTAATTTTTCCTTTAATTTAGTCAACACATATTGATGAAACTTGTCATAAATGACAAACATGTCATAAATTAATGATTAAATGTCAATTTTTATAAACAAATAATATTTCATATAATTGTACGGTGTGAAGATTTTGCTTTCCATTCATCATTTCATATAAAATCCGGAGAATTTTTACCATAAATTAATGTTTAAAATTTTAAATTAAGCAAAAAGGAGGGAATGAATGTAGACGCACCACGTGGACATAGCAGTTTTATTATAACACCATATAAGCAAAGGATTACATCTAAATTATAATATAGATTTATTTACTTTTCAAAGTTCAATTTATTGATTTGTTACTCGTCCATGTTGCACGTAGATAATTTATGCCAAATTTATTTATTTTTAATTTATATTCAGAATTTTTCTTAGGATGAGGCCCTTCTCTGAATCCTGCGTGAATACGGGATGCTTGTGCATCGGGATGTCTTTTTTTTTAATTCCCATGCCTGGTTAGTTAATGGACCCCAACCAAAGAAAACATGAAATCCAACCCAAACCTAATTTATAATAATGGTTCAAAACATCTAAAAAATATATATACCCAAACTTCGCCCCTTTTGTTGTTTTAGGGGTTCTATTTAGATATTTATGCCACACTACATATCCTATATTTCAATTCAAGTAACTAACAACGTAAGCTCTGACTATTTTAGTATTTCTCGTATAATATTTAGTTGGTGCAATATGAAATTAAAGACATATATGTCGTAGACTAATACGTTAGTCACATCTTATTTAAATACTCTAAGTAACATTTAAATACAATTGATATTAACATGGAAGGACAATAAATTGAGAGCATGTGAGAATGAGTATGAAACCGTAAAAATGTACACAATAGCCTTAATAGAGTAATAAAAGACACAATTAAAATTTTAAAATTAGAAACTATCACATACATAATTGATTAAATCGAAGTAGCCCTGAATTTAAAATTTATACATATTAAGATTAAAACAAATTAAAACACAATAAATAAACTCTATATATATATGTGTGTGTGTGTGTGTGGTATCATGATAGAAAGAGAAAATAAAGGAAATGAAATGGGATTTTTTGGACAAATAAAACATGTTGTTTTCACTATATATGCAATTTCATATAAAATTTTAAATCTGACACAATTAGTAATAAATCTGAAACCTGAATTCAATGACTCGTACCCATACTCAACTCAAAGCTTGAAGCATGCTTCACTCCATAGGAGACCCAAAGTAAGCAACTTCACTCTAATTTTTCTATAAAGTTTGTTTTTTTTTTTTTTGCAAAACAAACTTATTATATGATATATAAATATCAGTCGACTTAAAGAAAATTTTAACTAAAAATCACCAACTCCAAATCAAAATACCATTGAGCTAAAGGCTACCTGATGGGCCTGTGTTGTAAAATCCACAAGCCTATGATTTATCATTGTAACACTTACAGGTGTCCATCTTTAGGAATAAATTATGAAATTAGTTAACCAAAATTTTCATTAGAATTAAAGCTAAATGCCCAATTAACTAATATTAAGGCCAAGCTGTCTCCAATTAAATCAATGGGTTAAATAAATAGTTTCGACCCGCCAACACTTGCTTGCAATTCGAACCAGACTCGGGGCAAATTCGCATTAAATTATGAAGGCTGAATTGCAACTTCAAGCAGTCAGTAACTAATCCCCAAATTGCCCTCGATCTAAACTGAAAAGAATTGAAAAAACATGACAGTTGAAGACCCCCAGTCATGCTCTCTGCTTCGGATCTCCATTTGAAGCCCCCCTGAAGAACTGGTTGTTGCCCCCCCTCCCCCCCAAATAAAATACCATCATTCACCCCTTGAAACCGTTGGATTTATGATGGTGATGATGATGAATAATAACGGTTGAGAATGAAGGTGAAAGGCCCTGTTCTGCTTCCTCTGTTGTTTTTGGAGTTCTTCTGGGCAATGGTTTTCGGGTAGGAAGACGAAGAGAAAGGGGGGTGGGTAGCGACCGAATGAAGCAATGAATGTTGATGGATGATGAAAGAGGGGAGAGAGAGGTCGAGTAGCGGTTGTGGCATGAGGAAGGCGAAGCACCACAGCAGTTAGGGTCTCAGGCTGGTGCTGCGAACGAAAGAAGAAGAAAGGAAGAGAGGGGATTGGGGGGCTGCTGCTCACTGCTCACGTGAGGTGCACACTTTGCCTGAGTGTGAGGGCAGGCTGGGCCACGGTTGGATCTGACATGGAGAAACGGGCCAGGCCCGCTGAGGGAGAAAAGGAGAGAGGAGGAGACCAGAAGAGGGAAGGGCAAACCGGGCCGAGGACTGGGCTTCCCCCCCCCCCTTATGCTTCATTCCTCCTTTTTCATTTCTCAATTGAACCAAGCTTCATTTGGAACAAACTATTTATTTCTTCCTCTCTAAGGCTGTCAAATCCGACGAGTTCAGCATTAAGTTCATCGCAAACCCTGATTCCTTCTGCTTCTAACTATTGTTTCTACTTTCTATTGCGATTATTCGCTGAGTATTTTGATTTCGCATTGCAGGAATTTGTTGAGGTCTTGTGCAGTGGCGGATCTAGACATACGGATCAGGGGTGTCCACCAACTAACATTTATTATCATATGTACTAAAACAAAATCTAAACAATACACGAGATATTATAATAATATACTATTAAAACTATTCTTCATGGTTTTTCATATTCAAAAATCGATTTATGATAGAATCATTGGAAATTGTGTCAAACACAACTTTCTTTATGGAATGAACCAAAAAATCGTTCAAATATTTAGTCATTGACATGAATCACTAATATTAGACGCACCCTCATTTCTCTCATCTTTATGACACTCATTAATACTTAATAATCTCCATTGTCGCTTACATTATTTTTTCTTCAACCTTGTTAAGTTATTTCCTTTTCAGGTATTATAAAATGGAATTAGATTGATTCATATTAAATTGGACAAAAAATAAGGAAAAATGAGATAAGCTCAATAGAGAGATAATAACCTAAATGTAAAATTAAGTTCAGCTAAGAATATAGATTTCAGGGACCTAATAAATTGCAAAGACATATACCAAAAAAAAAAAATAAATAAATTGCAAACAGCATAATATCTCGTATCCCCATGCCTCTTTTATTGTTTAGGTGAATAAGCTAATGACCTGCATTCATTGAGAAGAGATAGACATTGGAATAAATTACTTTTTATTGTTTTCTCATATCCTCATACCTCGTTTTTGGTGTGCTTTTTATTAAAAAATTAAAATTGCTAATATTTGGATAATTGGGCCGATTGAATACTTAAATTTATGGGTGTCTATAATTTTTGGGGTTATTTATAGGGGTGTCCATATATATCATATATAACTCTTTCAAAATAGCTTATTAGATATTTTTTTGGGCTAGGGGTGGACACCCCTAGCCTCCACTAAGATCCGCCCCTGGTCTTGTGATTGGTCTTTTGAATCGCTATAAAAGGATGAATTGCTGCATCGTTGTGCAAAAGGGTAAACATAAGGGAATTGGACACAAATGTTCCTGCTTATGCTGGTGCAACTGGTGCTGCTTTTTAGTTGATAGTAACAAAAATTGGGAATGTTTGGTTTGTGATCTTTGGGTTTTGTTGATTTTTGATACTTAGAATCGTCTGGAGGAGGATTGGCTTTAATGTTCAAAAGGTGGACTATCAAGAAGACAGCTGGTTCTACCAAGAACGGAAGAGATTCAAAGCCTGAATACTTGGGGTGAAGAAATTTGGTGGGGAGGTAAGTTGCTTTATGCCTTATGAAAACTGATCAGTCTTGTGAACTTCTTTGAGTAGTATCAATGTTGATCATTCATCTAGCAAGTGAGAATATTGATTCCTGAGTGGAAAAAGAAGATTGGTGGAGCTTAATTCAGAAATAGGCATAAACAATGTTCAATTGACTAGGGTATCGAACCTTTGCACAATTAGTTCAGCTTGCTGTTGATTAAAGTTCGACATTTTCTGTCCCTCCCTCTCTTGTGTCTAAGATTCGTATGATGGCACTGCCCCTCGTTTGCATTGTTAACAATTTCGTTTCAAGCATGAGTTGAGTGAGTCTAATGCGATGATCTTTTTTTGGAATGAGTCACTTTAGGATCCTCTAAGGGAAGGACAGGATACCGTAAATTGCACTGTCTAGGATGAGTGTGATGAACAGAATTTGCTTTTAGTTATTGTGGTGAACTGCTGGTAGGTTTTATCAACTGATTCAGAGGATGATGAGCTGTTAGAGTAATATGAGAGGAAGAGGGAAAAGGGTAGCAGAAAGTGCCATTAATGTTGTATGCTATATCTCGTAAGTGACTATTAGCTTCAATTTCTGTTTGCTGAGTTAAGCGACTCTTGTAAATTCCATGGGTCTAGGCTTCCGATTGGACAATTGATGCATATTAGATATGTATCAGAATTGATCTTGATTGTCCGCTGGGCATGGAGTTCTATAAGGCAAATGATTAAACAAATGAGGCAATTAAGAAGAGCTTCGACTATTGAGAGGACAAATCATAGGCCGGAAAGCCACAAACAACAAGTGATTGTTGTTTACTTGTTGTGGAGTGAAGTTGAACATGCATTTGTGGGCTCTCTGGTATAGAACGATGACCAAATGTGGATTCCATAGAAGTAGGGCATTGGAATCAAGATCGAAGCAACCTTTCCTTTGAAAGCGTTGAGACTATTTCTAAGGTACCCACAAGAAGACTTTTGAAACTAACTTTGAAACTGTGAATCTTCATATGGATATTCCAGAGTGGCTATGGCCGCCTGACTGAAATGCTGTTGACAGATTATTGCATAAGTGTTCTTTTTCTCATGGTCCCTGTTGGAATGGATGATGATGAAACCAAGAAGAATCAGCCGTTTCGTTCACTGTGCTACATTTGATACTTACTGCCTTACTGTGATTGCTTGCAGAGAGTAATATCCGGTAACATTATCGTTCGTCAGGCGTGGGACCCGTTTCCATTCTGGCAATTATGTTGGGATGGGAAAGGATCACACCTTATATGCATTGAAGGAAGGTAATGTTCAGTTCGAGAAGCACAAGTTAAGTGGCCGTAAATGGGTACATGTGGAGCCTAAGGAAGGACATGTGCTTCACCCTGTTTACGCAGAGATGCTGAGGGTTCTCAGTTAAAAATGGCAACATAGATTACGCGTCAGTTAGTTACTTTCTTCTGAGACTATGTAAACCTTTTAACTACTTATTTCAGAACGTATATTTTGCCACATTCCCTAGATTCCTTCTTGTATGTTCTGCAGACTTATGCAGAAATTCAAATCCAAATGGGGAAATAAATTGACTATAGTTTTGCTCCCATTTTCTCCCCTTTTACCAATTACCATTATAAGCCTCATTCCTAATTCCCCTGTGCCCGCAGATTTAATTCGTGTAGTTTACTAGTTTTCATTTTTTAGAACTGGAGTTCAGCTTGTGTCAGTTGCAGAATGCAGCATCCTAGGAGAATGCCTGATTTTGGCATTCATCATTCAAAACATGCATCAGTCAGTATCTTTTCTGTTTTTTAGAGCTTGAAAAGTTTTTGTAAATTCAAAGCCAATGTGATTCGTCTAAAACTCTGGTTGTGTTGTTTGACTCTCTGTTCTTTCTTATTTGTAGAAGCTAAGATTTGTATTTGAAGTCCATAGCAAGTAATAAGGATTGGTAATTCTGTACAATTGTGTGAAAAATGTGTAAAAATTTGTAATAGTTTGTGGGAGACTGAAGAAAATTTTGAAGAAATTATGAATTTATAGAAATTAGAGAAAATGTGAAGAATTCAGAATCTTTAGCATCTACAGAAATATTTGATCTCGAGAATTTAAGCTTGATGTGATAGACCTATAACGATGAATCAGTGGCTAGGTGGCAAATTGTTTCCATCACTCTATTGAAAATGATTTCTTTTTTTTTTAAAAAAAAAGCTATATATTTTTTAAGTCTTGTGTCAATATTATTCTTACTCGAGGTTTTTGTACAAATTTTAACAAATTCTATTGCCTGTTAGTTTGGAAAAAGTTTCAATCATATGTACAGACCTTTCTGCTCTTTTTTTTTTTTTTTTTCTGTTTTTCATTTTTGTAAATAGTGTACAAAGATTAGGGAAGACAATGGGGCGAGCAAAAGTTCAAGGCTTGTAGAGTCATATATATTCTCAAAAATTTTAACCCTCCAATATCTACTAAACAGATTTCAAAAAAGTTCGATTAGTGAAGTGGTTATCGACCTGAAGCAATGCAGAGCAGAATCTGGAGCCATTTTACAAGTATTTAACGTGCAAATGGCATCCAGAAAAGGAAGTGTCTAGTAGGTATGATTAGAATGAGTTGTTGGTTATCTCAAAAAAAAAAAGAAAAAAGAAAAAGGGCCACTAGCTAATTATAATGAACAAACATAAGCCATCCAATTAATTTTACGTACATGTTGTGTGAACATTGAACAAACTCAACATAAGTATTGTAAAAAATTATATCATTTGGTACGATTCGAAATTGCAAAATCAAAAAAGGAAAGCCAACATCCACGAGAAGCATGAATTATTTACCCAACAATAACCATGGAAATGTCAAATAAATATCCACTGGAAGCATGAATCTAACCATAGAAATCAAACGTAGAAATGTCACAATTGTTCATTAAGAGGATGGAAGGAAGAAATTATCATTGAGTTTTGACTGGTGATTGTGAACCAACATGGTGAAATCCTTGAGTCATATCATGATTTATAGCGAAGAAGAGGTAAAAAAATAGAGAAGATGCCCACGGGAGAGAGCAGAGAGAAGAAAGAAGAAAGTAGCACAGTAAAATGACCAACTGATCAGGCGTGAGGAAATTCAGTTTTATTTTTTATTTATTTATTTTTAAAAGCGCATAGCAACGTGTACCAGTAGTGTCTATGTGGATACGGGAGTATCCACTCCTATGTGCGTTATATAATACATATTGCACCCTATAGTATAGTTTAAAATTTTAAAAAAAGGAAAAAAATGCTGATGTGTACATAATAAATTGCATTTAAGGCCCCACGGGGGAAATATTTCGTTGGCGACGCAGTGGGCAAAGGAAGATGGCATTGAAGCCGATGATGAGGGCGTAGGAGGTGTAGAGGACACGGTAATGGGCAGAGGTTGGAAAGAGAAGGCACCCGAATGAGCATATCGCCATTGATGCAAACATCAACATCAACTGCTCTGGACGACATTTAATTTTGGCTATTAACTTTGATGCTGGGTTGTTAATCTTACCCAATATGATTGATATCCACGACGAACTAGTGGCGGAAACAGCCACCGTGGGGGATGAAGTGGGGATCATGATCACCACCGCCGCGTCCCCCGGGGCTGACAATGATGGATTGGAGGCCGGTGATGAAGAACACGAAGCAGCGGTGGAGGCAGAAGAAAGAGGAGTCTCTGCCACCGCCATCTT
Organism: Carnegiea gigantea; assembly: GCA_029747015.1. Taxonomy (NCBI): domain Eukaryota; kingdom Viridiplantae; phylum Streptophyta; class Magnoliopsida; order Caryophyllales; family Cactaceae; genus Carnegiea; species Carnegiea gigantea. Next base: position 619,955 of record JAKOGI010000100.1, on the reverse strand, counting down.
CACAGATGATGACAATGCATTGGAGGAAGTCGCCGGCGCCGGTGATGATGAACATGAAGCGGCGGCGGAAGCAGAAGAACGAGGAGTTTCCGGCACCGCGATCTTCGCAGATGTAGATGCCGGTGCTGCTGACGAAGATGAAGGGAAGGCAGTAGCAGCAGAAAGATCGGAAGCCGCCACCGCCCTATTCGACGGTGAATCGGAGGTAGGCGACGAAGATGAGGTGACCGCGGTGGTGGTAGAAGCAGCAAGAGCAACCCAAGAATAGAGAAGTAGCCAAAGAACGCCAAGCAAAATTATCACTGGGTGGGTTTTGAACGGCGAAGTTGAACTGTCATCACTAGAAAAACCACTACCTTGGTCGCCGTTGCCGTTGCACTTGAGCTGAATGAGGTCGAGAATCACTCCCACCAAAAAACTCACAGTTGGATGCAGGTGCATTTTGGAATTGAGGTGAAGCCCAGGGCATTAACTCATCCTCCACCATGGCGTGCATATTTAAAGGCATCCGTCATTATCAAAAAAGTCAAGCTGTTGATAAAGTTAAGTCTTTTTTTTTAAAATAAAACTAAGCCTTTATCCAAAGACAACAAATGTAAGCCATTGATAATGGAAGGGAGCAGGGACCCACACTGCCTTGTGAGAATGAATTGAACGAATTAGCCGTTCGTAGCATAATATTTTTAGTATTAATATTAATATTCTTACTCATGTACAGCTGCCTTAAACATTGTACTAGTCTTGTAACGACCTTCTTTTTGCTTTTTTTGTACTACTTGGAACCGTTTATATTGCTTATTCCAAAAAATTAATAAAGATGATGATATATATATATATATATATATATATATATATATATATATATATATATATATATATATATATATATATATATATATATATATGCATAAACACACATTAGGATTTTATAAATTTTTATAAACACACATTAGGTTTCGTTTTCGATTCTCAAAAAATATCTGCAACCGGAACCTGGAGCCTGTTTAGAGAGAGAAAATAAATAATTTTTATTTTTATTACCTTTTCTTCTGTTTTTCTATTCTTTTTCTATTTGATTTTTTTTGTTACAAAAATTGACTCTTTAGATAGAGAATTTAATGCAACATCAGTTAATTTACTACCCTAGTTCAAGAATGAATCATCATATTTTTCAGGTAAATAAGATTAAAAAAATACAAACTTAATAAACAAACTTTCTTTTTTCTGTAAAGATGGAAGATGAACGTAGAAAAAGATCAAATAAATAAGAAAATTTAATTTAGTAGGTCCTACAATTTGAACATTATGCGTAGCATATACCCTGTAATCGGAATCGGAACCCGGAGTTGCAGTTCCGGTTCCCAAAAAGTTAGGAACCTATTTGACTGGTTTCGGTTCCGGTTTTCAATTTTTTATATGAGTATCCAGAACTGCTCATCCCGTATTTAGATTATTGCAATTCAATAGAAATAAGTTTATATAAATTTAACATCGGTTTACATAAATTTAATTTATGCAAGTGTATGAAAATAAGTTGGAAAAAAAGTCATCTTCGTTCGAACTTATTTTGTTTTTTATAGTAAGTTCAATTAATAATTAGAATAAGTAGAAATAAGTTTACGCAAATCTGCGAGCACTGCTAATCTTCCCAGGAAGCTTGGATGCTGCCACTTGGCTTTAATCAGAAGATTCAAAGTAACGACTCCAAGTGACTGGGGTCATTGTCGCCAAAATAGTAAGATGCGGCCAAATCTCAAAGCACCGCACAAAAACGTCCATACCGTAAAGCACCTCATAAAGATGTCCATAAAGCAGTCCACAAGGACTGTCCATCTAATGAGTGATGACCACTGCTTAAACCGCCTTTCCTTTTTCTCTCTTTCTTAATTAAATTATATTATCTCCTTTGAAATCAAAAGTTTCTACTATAAAACACAAAGACAATTTTGGATTGAGTTATAACTTACTACATTATTTAATAAATTGAAAAAAAAAAAGGATTGAATAGTACACATAGGAGCAAAAGTTTAAATTTTTTTATGAAGTAAACTGAATATAATTCTTTTAAAAATTTTGGCCAACATGAATGTAAATATTACTAGATATTAATAATAATAATAACAACAAAAACAGCAATAAATGTACATCTAATAAAAATAGAATCACTATTGTTAAAAAAATTCCACATAAGAACAAATACGTAACCTTCAAGTGCTCTGTTAACAATGAGAGTAGTGCTTGATATTTCAATTATTTATTGTAGACTAAAAGCCCTTGAAAATTTGTCTCTTAATATAAATGACTAAGCTATCCAGAAGAAACTAATCTTCCAATCTATTGTGAAATCTTGTCTTCAATATCTTCATTGCTAAAAATGCAAATGTGCTCTCTCCGTGGTGGTTGTGGAGATTGGAAGATTTGAGACAGATAAATCACGGTAATATTATCAAATAATATGCCTTTGATTTTGCAATATTTTCTAATTTTATACAAAATCATTTTGCATAATTGAGAGACTTTTCGTACATTGGCTTATCTCCCCTAATTTTATTTTAGATAATCTTTTGTTCGAATTTATATTGTAGATACCGGATGACTCTTTAATTTTTAATGAAATTATTGCTTTCTTTCTAGCAAAAAAAAAAAGAAGAAATAGGCCCAAATTAATCTAATTCAATAAATGTTAATTCTAATAAGTTCATTTTTTATGATATTTTTGCACGTTTTATTGTCAAGTAATTTAGATTTAAGGATGAGCAAGATTCTCAAGTACCTTAAAATCTGTTCGGAGCCGGTCAAACGGTTACAGTTTTGGTTCCGAAAAAAGAGGAACCAGTCTAATCGGTTTTGGTTTCAGTTCTCAAAAAATATCCGGAACTAGAACCTGAAACCTGTTTAGAGAGAGGAAAATGAATAGTTTTTTTATTTTTCTATCTTTTCTTTTGTTTTTCTATTCTTTTTCTATTTGATTTTTTTCGTTACAAAAATTGACTCTTCAAACAGAGAATTTAACGCAATATCAGCTAATTTTCCACTACTACTTGAAGAATGAATCATCATATTTTTCAAGTAACTAAGATAAAAAAAAAAATACAAACTTAATAAACTAACTTTCTTTTTTATATAAAGATAAAAGATGAAGGTAGGAAAAGATCAAATAAATAAGAAAACTTAATTTATTAGGTCCTACAATTTAAACATTATGCTTGACCAATACCTGTAATTGGAACCAGAACTTGAGGTTCCGGTTCCGATTCCCAAAATGTTAGAAACTTGTTTGACTGGTTCTGATTCTAATTACTAATTTTTTAGATGGGTATCGGAACCGTTCACCTCTATTTAGATTATTTCAATTCAATAAAAATAAGTTTATATAAATTTAGCATCGATTTATGTAACTTCAATTTGCGTAAGTGTAATGAAAATAAGTTGGAAAAAAAAGTCATCTTCTTTCGAACTTATTTTATTTTTTATGGTCAGTTCAATGCAAACCTTAATGCTGCTCTTTCCAGGAAAGATCCTCTGAATAGAATGGATTTTTAATTTTCAGTCTAGTTAAAGAATGAATTCATTTCCATGGCACATTTGGCCCCTTTGGCCCCTAAAAGAACACTTAATAATATGAAAATTAAAGTAACACCTGCATCTTCTTGAAATTTTCTCATAATCTCATGGATGCATATTTATTAGCTGTACAATATTCTGATGCTATTATGTAATTATTCTTTCCTTGGTGATATTATGTAATTATTCTTTCCTTTCTTTTGTGTTTTAGCTTTAGGTATAGATGTAATCTTTGCAATTTTGACATTTTTGGATTTAATAAAAGGAGATACACAGTGAGGAAGGAAGCACCAGAAAAATAATTCTCTCCCAACTCTCACATATCTTTTCTCAATACTAGCTAAGATCCATGCATTGTCCCGGGATTAAATTTTTGAATAAGTAAATGGTACTTTAAAAGTATCGTTGAATAATTGTCGGCTCGACGTCAATAAGTTGATATAAAGAAATAAAGAGAATTTTAGTCTAACTCAAAGAATTGGGGTGATTACCGAAAATATTAACACTACTATATTTTTTTTTTCATTGGGGCATTTTTTAATAAAAGAAGTTTCAAGCACACATGCTTTTTTGAGTATGTACCCAAGCATTGCATCAGATTTGAATTTTTAAAAAATAAAATGGATATTTTAAAAATAACATTACATTATTATTAATATCAACTCTCTATATCCTTCATAGAAAAATTATTTGTTATTTTCAAATTGTCTTGAAGATTTGCCTGTACCTCAGTCAATACTTTTTTTAGGAGAGAAAGAGACGTGGCAGGGAGTAGTTTCTTAAGATAATAGTCAATATTTTTTATTTTTTAAAAAACAATTAAATTTTTGACTGATGGCTGAGATTTGCTAAAATATCTAATCAAGAATTGTAAATAAGTAAACTTTTTAAAATCACTCTCACATAAGTTAACTTAATATTTCTTTTATATATAATATTGGGTTGATTGTTTATAAAGTTGTTGATAACAGGGAGAACGCAATGAGATGGTTCAACTCATCGATCAGTCAACACAAAAAGGTGGTTCAACAATCAACATTATCCTTAATTTTTTTATTTGGTGGAATCTACTGTGATAGTTTTTGTTACACGGGGCTTTTCCATCATTTTGTACACGTTAATTGTCAAGTAATTTAGATTTAGGAGTAAGCAAGGTTCTCGAATACTCTAGAATCTATTCGAAACCAACCAAATAGTTATGATTTGGGTTCCTAAAAAGAGAAACTTTCCTGGTCGGTTTCGTTTTTAATTCTCAAAAAATACCCGCAACCGGAACCTTGAGCTTGTTTAGAGAGAGAAAAATGTTGTGTGAATATTATTCTTACACTAGTTTTGTGTGAATTTTTTAACAAATTTTATTGCCTGTTGGTTTGGAAAAAATTTTAATCATATGTCCAGACCTTTTTTTCCAGTTCTTTTTTTTCTTTTTTTATTTTTGTAAATAGTGTACAAAGATTAGGGAAGAAAATGGGGTGAGTAAGAGCTTAAGGCTAGTAGAGCCATATATATTTTTGCAAATTTTAACCCTACAGTATCCATACTGAATAGATTTCAAAATTAATAGTGATATCCATATTCAATGAGTATTTTGGACTTCACACAAATATAAATAAACAAATATGATATTCATATAGCTATTTAAATAAAATGTGTATTAAACTCACAATATCAGGTACCATGCTTTATGTACCAATAAGTGACGGTTTTTTAACAAAAACCATTACTTTAATCAGCGCTGACTCATTGAGGTCAAGCCCTAGCGAGTATTCTTTTGACTTTTGTATTACTTAAAGACGTTGCTTCTTAATTAGGAGTTGATTTTGAGGAGCCTCGTTGTAGAGCTCCCTTTGAGTCGTCGACTCCCTTTGAGGTCAAGCCAAAGTCAAGGACGCAATCCAAAGAAAAAAGAGTGGACACAATCCAAAGAAAAAAGAGTGGATTCTTCAATCTTCAAAGGAACAAAACGCAAGCGATAAGTTAAGGTCATCAATCACGACCCGATCACGACATGCTCTCTTAGGAGATGTCTAATAACATAAGTTAAGATGAGTACAAATAATTTTGATTTCATAGAAATAAGCCTGGATTAGTCTAATTCAATAAATATTAATTCTAATAAGTTCATTTTTCATGATATTTTGTACAAGTTTTATTGCCAAGTAATTTGGATTTAATGGTGGTCAAGGTTCTTAAGTATCTTAAAACATGTTCGAAGCTAGTCAAACGGTTACGGTTCGATTCCTAGAAAAGAGGAACTAATCTAATCGGTTTTAGTTTCGATTTTCATTCTCAAAAAATACCTAGAACCAAAACGTGGAACTTGTTTAGAGAGAGAAAAATGAAATTTTTTTTATTTGTACTACCTTTTCTTTTGTTTTTCTATTCTTTTTTTATTTGATTTTTTTTGTTACAAAAATTGACTCTTCAAATAGAGAATTTAATACAATATCAATTAATTTACTACTACTAGTTGAAGAATAAATCATCATTTTCTTCAAGTAGATAAGATTAAAAAAATACAATCTTAATGAACTAACTTTTTTTTTTTTTGTATAAAGATAGAAGATGAACATAGAAAAAGATCAAATAAATAAGAAAATTTAATTTATTAGGTCCTACAATTTGAACATTATATATGATGAGTATCGTGTAATTAGAACCGGAACCAAATGTCACGGTTTCGATTTCCAAAAGGATAGGAACCTATTTAACTAGTTTCGATTTTAGTTTCTAATTTTTTATATAAATTTAATATCGATTTATACAAGTTCAATTTATGTAAGTGTAGTGAAATAAGTTGGAAAAAGAAACTCATCTTTTTTCGAACTTATTTTATTTTTTATGGTAAGCCCAATTAAGTTGAAATATGCGAACCCCAGGCGAGCACCGCTGCTCTTTCCAGGAGCCAGCGTCCTGCGAAAAGGATGGATGTTGCCACTGACATAGAATAAAAATGGCATTTGATCAGTAACGACCGTACTATGATGATTCCACGTGGTCGTGGGCCATTGTCGCCAGGATACCTGCATATCTGTCAAGTTGGTGGAGACAGGCTAACGTGTCATCTCATCAGTCATCACTACTGCTTCCTTAATTTCAACTGTCATTCTTTTTTGTCTTTCATTATCAAATTTCATTATCTTTCATGATGTAATAAATTAAAAATAAAGGTACTCATAATAAAAATAGAATTACTTTTGTCAAAGAAATTCCACATAAGAACAAATACATAGGCTCTGTTTTTTTCGTTGGTAAATTAGATGGGTAAAAGGGTGAAGTAAGTTGAATTAGGTTGAAGTGGGTTGAGGCAAGTTGAAGTTGGTATTTTTTTTGAGGTGGGTTGAAATAGGTTGAAATAGCTTGAAGTGGGTTGATGTTGGTTGAAGTGGATTGAAGTTGGTATATTTTTTATGTGGTGGGTTGAAGTGGGTTAAAATAATAAGAATGTAACTAATGTGTGATAATTTATGAAGTTATCGAAATTTTGTGAACTTTTTGTTTATTCTTTTTTTTTTCTTTTTTCTTTTTTATTTTTTATTTTTGTATTTTGTATTTTGTATTTTTATTTTTTATTTTTTTATTTTTCATTTTTGATTTTTGATTTTTGATTTTTTTATTTTTGATTTTTGATTTTTGATTTTTGATTTTTTTATATTTTATTTTTCATTTTTCATTTTTGATTTTTGATTTTTTGATTTTTGTATTTTTTATTTTGTATTTTTTATTTTTTGTTTTTCATTTTTTCATTTTTCATTTTTTATTTTTTTATATTTTATTTTTCATTTTTCATTTTTGATTTTTTATTTTTTTATTTTTGTATTTTTCATTTTTTTATTTTTCGTTTTTCATTTTTTCATTTTTTCATTTTTCATTTTTCATTTTTCATTTTTCTTATTTTCTTATTTTTTTATGTTTTATTTTTTATTTTTTTATTTTTTATTTTTGTATTTTTCATTTTTCATTTTTCATTTTTCATTTTTTATTTTTTATTTTGTATTTTTGTATTTTGTATTTTGTATTTTGTATTATGTATTATGTATTTTGTATTTTGTATTTTTTATTTTTGTATTTTGTATTTTTTTGTTTTTATTTTTCATTTTTCATTTTTCATTTTTCATTTTTATTTTTTAAATTTTATTTTATTTTTTTATTTCCAATTTTTTATTTTCATTTTTATTTTTTATTTTTTTATTTTTTAATTTCTTGGTTCTTTTTTTATTTTTATTTTTATTTTTTATTTTTTAAATTTTTTATTTTTTTAATTTTTAATTTTTAATTTTTAAATTTTTATTCAAAAATAAAAATTAAAATTAAAAAATAAGAAATAAAAGTAAAAAATAAAACAAACATCATAAAAAATACAAAATAAAAAATAAAAAATAAGAATCAAGAAATTAAAAAAATAAAAAAATAAGAAATAAGAAAATAAAAAATAAGAAATAAAAAATAAAAAATAAAAAAATAAAAAATAAAAAAATAAAAAAATAAAAATAAAAATAAGAATAAAAAATAAAAAATAAAAATAAAAATAAAAAATAAAAATGAAAAATAAAAATAAAAAATAAAAGTAAAAAATGAAAAATAAAATAAAAAATAAAAAACAAAAATAAAAGTACAAAATAAAAAATAAAAATAAAAATACAAAATAAAAAATAAAAAATAAAAAATAAAAAATAAAAAAACAAAATAAAAAAGTACAAAATACAAAATAAATAATGAACAATAAAAAATAAAAAATATAAAAGTATGAGCATAAATTTCACAAATTTCGATAACTTCATAAATTATCATACATTAGTTACATTCTCGTTATTTTAACCCACTTCAATCCACCACATACAAAATAAACCAACTTCAATGCACTTCAACCTACATCAACCCACTTCAATCTAGTTTAACCTATTTCAACCCAACTAAAAAAAAAAAAAATACCAACTTCAGCCTACCTCAACCTACCTCAACCTACTTCAACCGACTTCACCCTTTTTCCCATCCAATGTACTCACAAAAACAACAGGCCCTAAATCCCATATGATACTTTACAAATTATTAAAATTATGAAGGGGTGGGTTGAAGTGGGTTGAAGTGGGTTGAAGTAGATTGAAGTGGGTTGAAGTTGGTATTTTTTTTTTCAGGTGGGTTGAAGTAGGTTGAAATAGGTTGAAGTAGATTGAAGTGGGTTGAGGTTGGTAAATGTGGATTGACCCACGAAAAGAACAAAGCCGTAATCTTCAAATACTCTGTTGGCAATTAGAATAGTGTTTGATGTTTCAATCATTTATTGTAAACTAAAAGTCTTTGAAAATTTGTCTCTCAGTATCCAGAAGAACTTAATCCTCCAATCTATTGTGAAATCTTGTCTTCAATATCTTCATTGCTGAAAATGCAAATATGCCCTCTCTGTGGTGGTTGTGTAGATTGGAAGATCTAAGACAGATAACCGCAGTAATATTATCAAATAAAATGCCTTTGGTTTTCCAATCTTTGCTAACGTTATAGAAAACCATTTGATATAATTGAGAGGCTTTTTATACATTACTAGATGACATGTGTCGATTCACTTGTTCATTGTGATCCCAAACATGTGTCAATCTTTGCTAACTTTGTACAGTTTGCCTTGTGTAGTTTTTCAATAGTTATAGAGGCAAAATAGTGAGCCCAAACATGTGTCAATTCATTTGTTCATTGTAAATACAAATATAATTCTGATTCTTATCCACAAAAAAAAAAGAAAAGAAAAGGAACAAGATCAAAGCAAGAACTAATAGTTAGGTTGTCTAAATTGTTTCATATATATGTGCAATCCAATCCATGTGAAAATCTATGTAGATACAAGAAGCCTGTTTCCTATAACAGAGTTGGTTGAAGAGATACCACCCTTGTTTCCTTAAGTAAGCTCTTGTATGCGACATGTGTGAATGGGGAATACCAAGGATACGGTAACTTCTATCTTTTATCGTTTGACAGTTAGCTCCACTCTAATAATCGATGAATGATGACTTAAAAAATCTATTTCTTCATGACTATACGAAAATCCTACCATTTTATGCCCTTAGATGATCATTTCTTTTAAATCATGAAGGCTTTTCAATTCTAATCCAATAAAGACCAAAAAAACAAAAAAAAACCTAACTCTTTCTTATTTATTTTCCCGTTTCTCGTGGTTTGGGAAAATGTAGCCTTAATTACCTAAAATTGTTATTAATGGAGCATACGAATTAGTACTTAATTTTCACTTGAGTTTGAGTTGTTCAAGAACAGTTGACAATAACTTGATTTGTGAGTAACAATGCCTAAATGTTGAGAGAAGAATGTGGTCACTTAAAACCCTAATTTTCATGGAGTTTTTATGATAGTTATGACGAAAGACATCGAGATCATGATGTTATCATTTAACAGACTCACAGCTTTTATTCACAGGTAGGTCACTTGTAATTGCTTTCCAGTGAACTCAATTCTTGTACAAAGTGGGTATTGTCCGACATTGATAAAATACAAAGAATATGAAAGTAGGCAATGTCCCACATTGATAAATTAAAGAGCTCGAATATGTATATAAGCGTGTGAGTTACTCCACCTATTGTCAATTGATTTTGGGTTGGAAACTTGAAACCTCATTTGACGTTGTGTACATAATTCGTTTGTTAATAACCCAATTGATATATAAAATTTAATAACTTTCGAACAGCCATAAATTACAATATCAATCTTTGATTTTCGGCATAGATGAGGCCTACCTCTAGACCTAATTGTATGTCTCCGCCAAGCAATTCCGTAAGCGAATTCCACAATATATCGTATGCTCAATTACAGAGGGAGAATGTCCTACAAATGCAGTTTCTATTCGAAGAATCAACAAACAAAATCTCGCTTGAGCTAATATTCTTTTCCCAAGGACTAGTTTCTCAATTGGAACCTGGAACTCATGTAAGCTAAGTTCAATTAATTTTCATAATTTATGAAAAATAATGGATACACAAACGCGCCTAAGTTTACACCCCAAAAAAAGAACACACCCACACACGAGTCCGAAATCTATATAGCTTTAAAGGGCATGTTTAGATTATTTTTCAACTTGGATTGGACGAACTAAAGTAAAATACCTCTCTAAACTTCATTTACTCCGTTAGGGATGGTAACGGGGTGGGTTGAGTCGTACCTTTGCACATACCCATTTTCGAAAATCGTACCCATACCCATACCTGTATCAATCGGGTATTAAAAAATAAAACCCATACCGTACCCATTGATTTTTGCGGGTTTATGGGTTTTGTTTGGGTTCATATAGAGAATAAAAATTGATACCCATATAAAATCCATATCCAAGTACGATTTATATTTTTGTCATTATAAGATTGCAAAGTTGTGATATTTGGGAATATATTATTTAGAAATGTGAAATCAAATACATTATTGATTAATTTTTTTGTTAGAATGGTTTGGATTGGATTTAAACTGGAAAAATATTAATCGAAAATAATTTTTTTATCTTATTTAAAAATGGTACGGGTAGGGTACGGATATGGGGCGGGTGAGGGCTATAGCCGTACCGTACCCGTACCCATAGCCATACCTTTTTCAATACCCGCCCCATACCCATTTAAAATCCATTTTCACCACCCATTTAGGTTTTAAATGGGGCGGGTTTTCTGGATTTTAACGGGATACGGGTTTCATTGCCATCTCTATGCTCTGTTTATGTGGAGTATTAAGTAGTCTATAGTTTTTAAAATTTAGGGTAAATCAAAACTGGTATCTCTTAATTATATAATTTAAGGATAAGACTGCTACATTAGACCCCCCACACCAGTCCAGGTGGCAGAATTTTTTGGGTTTTGAATTTGAATTTAAATTTGACCTCACACACATCCATGTATGCATGTGTGCATGTATGTGTGTGTGCGCACCTATATATATGTTAGATAAATAGGACTGACCTGGAATGCGGAATTATCTGTCGAAAATAGCCCACGTCGATCTGCATATGAGGCAGCTACTGGAGTCATCTTTGGGTTCACGTCCTAGACCCGAAAACCCCCGTGGATGGTTAGGCAGCTGTGAGAGGGGAAGAGGAGAAACTGTGAGAGTGTTTATTTTACGCAACCCTAATTGGCCCCTAATTCCCCCTTATATAGGTAAGGGAAGGACTATTAGGTTTGCCGCCCTAAGCAGCTGATGTGGCCGTCAGGCCTAAAACATTAGGCGGGGCCAACAGCTCCTAGTCGACCACATGGGCCGTAAAACACACGCTCTCCATGAATCACAACTCTTCACGTTTCATACCAGGAATAGGACGTGCGGCTGAAAAGTAATAAGTAGTGGTATATTAAGTTACCATCTAACTAACATAATACTTTCACAAAATATGATGCCCCACATCATCCTAAGCATCACCAGTGGCATCTCGAATCCTTTATGCTATGATATATCATATGATTATATAATTAATATAATCGCCCGGGCTGATATTGGTGACGATAGATAGACTTTTCCTTAAACGCTTATGGTATTACATCTCAACTTAACTGCTTTCCTAACGTGCTCCCATCGAACCGTATACATCGTGGTCCTTGAAAAACACATTAAAGTAGCAACATCAAGCTTGGACTCCATACCATAGCTTTAAGTCAAATGATCATCGTCCATAAGGTCACACAGTAACAAAAGATAGGGAGGTCAATTGTCACTCCATGTATGGTCGTCTTTTAAGTACACACACTCAACTGGGCTCATCACTCTATATATCATGCTAATCCCCAGTCTAGATTTTCACCAAAAACATTTAACCTGAGCCACTTGACTAATATACTAAATGTCAATCTTGATACTCAAGATTCGGATTTTAAAGGCTTCAATATGAAATCATATCTTATATTCGACTCCCTCGAGTCTCATCTTAGACTTACTAAGGTGACTATATTTTACCACATTCATACACTTCTATTATGAGTAATCAATATTAGACACTCAGTACCAATATGATTCAATCTCATCCTGCCCGCTACTCAAGCGTCAGGGTAATTGCCTGTGTAACTAGGCCAATCCGAAACATGTGATATTTCAATATGCCTAACGCACAACAATAATTTATAAGCATTTTGCTCATTGCAAAAGAACCTTGTCCATCATATAACAAGATATGCCCCGAAACTGAACCTTGCGAATTCCTAGACTCAACATATGAGTTTTGAACGTGTCACTAGGAATAAGTTTAGTCCAAAGGGACACAAATACCTCCTTGGTGTACATATACTTTATGGCAATGTCTTTTGCTTCTATGGTGACACACAATCTGCCTCAATAGCTAACATTGTTGTGCAGTTTTTGCTTCTTACTGCATCATGACATGACTCTCCCACCCAGGGTGAAAGCATGTCCTGAGGTTGACTCAGACTCTTTCAAGTCACCACGTCAATTGACATTTTGAGTATCCTCTCAACTTGAGATCTTCCCCTAATAGCATAGGACTAAGTCAGCAGTACCATGAAGGTATCGCTCGACTCCCTTGACGACTTGTTAATATGCAAGTCTTGGGTTGTTCTGGTAACGACTTACTAAGCCGATCGCAAAACAAGTGTCAGGCCATGCACATAACATAGCGTACATTGGGTTTTTTATGCCACTAGCGTAAGGGACAGTACTCATTTCCTACTTTTCTTTGTCTGTTTTTGAGCATTGGTCAAGACTCAAGGTTAAACCCTTCAATTGGAATGTCTACGGGTTTGGAATAATGCATATGAAATCGTTCTAAGACTTTCTCGACATATGCCTCTTGGCTCATACCTAAAAGTTTCTTAGGATGATTTCTTATTATTTCCACGCCTAGGACATGCCTGGTTTCACCTATGTCCTTCAGCTCAAAAACGGAGGATAGTCACCTCTTAGTGGTTTCGATCATCTCCAAGTTATTCCCAACCAGTAGTATGTCATCAACGTAGAGGATAAGAAACATAATTTGGCCGGTTGATCTTTTGATATGCACACGGCGGCCTTTTGAAATCATGGATAACCCAAATGAAGTTATAGTCTCATGGAATCTTAAGCACCAAGATCTGAAAGATTGCTTAAGACTATATATGGACCTTTTAAGACGATACACCTTGTCCCTTTGATACAAAATCAATGGGTTGATCTATATAGATCTCTTCCTCAGAGCTACCATTGAGGAAAGTAGTCTTTACATCTATTTGAAACAACTCTAACTCCAAATAGACAACCATGGTTAGGAGTAGGCGAATAGAGGCAAATCTCATCATAGGAGAAAATGTCTCTTCATAGTCTACACCTTCAATTTGTGTAAACCTTTTGGCTATTAAACGGGTTTTGAACTTATCGATCGAACCATCTGCCTGATGTTTTATCTTGAAAATCCATTTGTTTCCAATAGACTTACGTTGAGGTGGAAGATTAACAAGTTCTCAAATCTTGTTTCTCATTATCGTGTCCATCTCATCCCTCATGGCGTCTGTCCACTCTTTGTGGTTTAGCGAGACAATCCCCTCTTGATGAAGTTAATTGATTCCAAATAACTTCCATTTGAGCAAGAAAGTCATATACAGGTTGCCCCTACTCTTGTTTCAAACTACTGAGTTCTTTTATAAGTTGAAAACGGTGAGACAAGTCAGAACTTGTATATCGTTGAGCAAGATGGTCCCATACTGCTTTTGCAGTTTCAAATTGACCAAACTGAAGATGGATGCTTGGAATAGAAGTGTTTCGAGGCCATGTAATAATCTGATGATTTTTACTATCCCAGTCCTCAAGACGTTCAACAAATTTCTGATCTGCTTCACCAGTAGCTTTTGTGGGACATGTTATGTCACCTGTAGCATATCTCCATAGTTTACGCCCTTTAAGAAAACTACGCATTGCCTCAGACCAATGCCTGTAGTTTGTGCCATTAAGGATCACAGAATGGGTTGGGAAACATCACTCTTGTCTATCATAAAGAATACAGGGCAAACTAAAACTTTGATAGGAAGACTTCAAAGATTGAAAATCACCAAAGTTTGGTGAGAGAAGGGTGATAGGAAAAACTCCACCAAGAAGGATTTAGGCAAGCTTTAAACGAAATGAAATCCAACAACCAATCCTAAGGCTCTGATACCATGTTACACAGAAAAGAAGACAAACAGATGAATGAACAACTTAATTTATTGATTTACAAAGGTGTAATACATCAATATTTATACACATAAAGAGATGATATAAAAGGAATGCTAAATCAACTATAATCAAGATCTCAATCAAATCGTGATTATAGTAGTCAATTGCTAATCACTAAAATCTCTCCACAATCACGAAAATCTCTCCACAGGATACCAAGAATATCTCAACATTCTCTCCATAATCACGAAAATCTCTCCACAAGATACCAAGAATATCTCAACATAGGGCATTGTAGTACGTTGAGAATAAGAAAGAATGGGGAGCCTTCAACCTATGTTTCCATTGCTTCCCTTTATGATATCAGAGCGCAGCTAAACAAGGACTCGTTCTTTCCTTCAAAAAAAAAATAAAAAATAAAATTGTGAAGTGCCATGGCAGGAGGTAGTTCGAAGTTCATTATTGAACCTACTTCACCTTGTTTTCTCCACCCATCCGAAGGGCCAGACATGTTGATTACAGCTACGATCTTTGGGAGAAAGCTGTTACAACGGCACTTATGGCAAAGAACAAATTGGGTTTTATTGATGAAACCCTACAAAAGCCAACCCAAAAAGATAACAATGGGAAAGCTGAGTTGCAAGCCTGGACGATGGTTAACTCTATGGTGTCATCGTGGTTAATTAATGTGATTGACCCGAAGCTGAGAACTACTGTCGCATACGTAGAAACAGCTAAAGATATGTGGCAAAACTTGAAAAGGCGATATGCCATAGCTAATGCTCCGAGAATCCACCAACTAAAATCGGAGGTTGCTAGTTGCAACCAAAGATGACTCTTGGTTGTAGAATTCTTTTCTAAGCTAATGGGCTTATGGAGTGAGTTGGACAGCTATGCTAAATTTCCACAATGTAAGTGTGGAAAGTGTGAATGCAAAATCAATGCCAAATTGACGAAGATGTCGGAAGAAGAAAAAACACACCAATTCTGAATGGGATTAAACGATGACTTATACTATACTATTAGGAGTCAAATTCTTAACCTTGAACCCCTTCCTTCCATTGATAAAGTATTTAATATAGTACAATAGGAAGAGAATCATAGGCACCTTATACGAGGGAGAGACGATGGAGATGGAACAATGGCGGCCTTTGCTGTGAAGGTCCATCAAAGTCCTGTTGGGAAGCCGACGTGATTGTGGGCGGTAGGGGCACGACGAGCTCAATTGCTTTGAAGTAATCGGATATCCGCCAGGATGGGGCTCTCGAGGAAGGGGTAGAGGGCGTGGAAGAGGAGGCCACGGTGGACGTGTGACTGTTGGATGTGGACGTGGGGCAGGCACCGAGACAGTCAATGCTGTGGTCTCAGCGAAGGTGCCTGATGTAGCAGCATCCAGCGAAGGCAGTGCAGCGATAGCGGTCTCTCGGCTGAGCAAGTGCAACGCCTTCTCAGTTTGATCGAAACTCCTAAAAGTGGGCATGACAAATTATCAGGTAATCGTAGATGGATATTTGACACAGGAGCTTCATCTCACATGACTGGAAATTATAAGCTTTTGAAAGACGTGAAACACATTGATCCAATTCCGATTAGACTCCCTGATGGTCGAACTGCAGAAGCAAGCAAGTGTGGGACGGTTGAACTAAGTCCCAGGAGTACTTTAAGAAATGTTCTATTTGCTCCCAATTTAACTGTCAATCTAATCTCAGTAGCACAGTTAAATAGGGAAAATAATTCCATGGTGACATTTACTGACAAAACTTTTGTGATACGGGACCGTGCTTTGAGGAGTCTGATTGGGGTGGGTAAAGTTGTTGGTGGGGTCTTTCATCACAAGAGGGTGCCAGAGTTCGAAGTTCAAGCCAATGCCATTGATACAAAGAGCTTATGGCACAAGCGCCTCGGGCATCCGTCTAGCCAAGTATTTAATGTTGCTTCTTTGACCTTAAACATTGATGTTAGTGGTAAGAATAAAAGTAACGAACCATGTGATGTGTGTTTCCGAGCTAAACAGACTCGTTGCCAGTTTCATGAAAGTGATAGTAATGCTACTGAGTTATTTACTCTCATACACTGTGATATATGGGGTGCTTATCGAACTCCTTCGCTTTGTGGTGCTCACTATTTTCTAACTATTGTTGATGATGCAAGTCGGGGTGTTTGGGTCTACTTGATGTGGGAGAAAGGAGAAGCTAGTAAATTGTTGCAATAATTTGTTGTCATGGTCAAAAATCAATTTGGAAAAGATGTTAAAATCATTCGTACTGATAATGGTCTCGAGTTCAAATCAAGACCCGTGAAAACTTTTTATTCACAAAAGGCATCATCCGCCAAATGAGTTGTGTGGATCGGACACCCCGCAGCAAAACAGACGAGTTGAAAGAAAACATCGTCATGTTTTGAATATTGCTCGGGCACTTCGGCTTCAGGCTTCCCTACCCATTGAGTTTTGGGGCGGGTGTGTTCTATCCGCTGCTTACTTGATAAATCGGACACCGAGTAGAGTCCTGGAAGGGAAAACACCTAATGAAAAACTGTTTGGATATGCTCCCTCTATTGATCATCTAAAGGTGTTTGGTTGTTTGTGCTACGCTCAAATTAGACCCCGATCAAAAGATAAATTTGCTCCTCGAAGCCAGAGATGTATTTTTGTTGGGTTACCGTATGGTAAGAAGGAATGGAAGATATTTGATTTGGAGAGTAGATAGATATATGTTTGTCGAGATGTAATTTTCTTTGAAGATTGATGTAACACCCCGAAAATTTCAGTTACTAATTTCGATTAACATGTGAATACGTGTTTTAGGTTTATGTATATTATGTGTTTTATTTTAGATATATATATGTGTTTTAAGTTAATATGATTGTGTTTTGGAAATAATTTGTTGAGTGAGTATATTACTAAGGCTTTGTTTCAACAACCCAAAAAAAAAAAAAAAGGGAGAGATGAGTCAAAGAAGGGGGCTTGACCCAAAAAAAAAAAACAAAAGAAAGGGGAAGGGGGGGTTATTGCACGTGATGTTTATCAAAAGGGGAGGGGGGTTCTCTGCTTCTCAACACACACCACACACGTAGAGAGAGGCAGAGAGGAGAGAAGAAGAAGAAGAAAAAGGAGAAGAAGAAGGGGAAGAAGAAGAAGAAGAAGGAGAAGAGGATTACAGTTTTGATTTTGATTTCAATTCAAGGTGAGTAATTCTTATTCTTCTTCAACCTAAAATTGATTAGGGCAAGAAGAATTTGAAAACCTAGGGTTCGAATCTGAGAAATCAAGCGAAAATTGAAGTATGAATTTGATGTTTTTAGGGTTTGATAGAGGAGAAAATAATCTTCGATTGATAGAAACTCACCCCTAAAGTTGCTTGTTTAATTGTGCTTTTTGGATTGATTGGGGGGTTGTGAGTTGTTGGGTATGTTGTGAATTCATCCAATTACATGTTAAATGATGGATTTTTGGATTGATTATTGGTATTGGATGAACAAGAGAATTGAAACATAAGTGTTGAATTTTCGGATTTTGCACAGGTCTGCTACTGTTTGATTTTTTGTGAATTACTGGCAGCTTGAAAAATCCTGAAATTTTTACTGTAGGTTACCCAAGATATTAGGCAACTTCTGGTAAAGTTTCATGAATTGTAGACGTGTAGTTTGTAAGTTATGAATTTTTATTTGAATCTGCCCTATTTTCAGTATGTAAATTCAGATGGTGATTGGAATTACTGTGAGCTTTTGGGTCGGAGAAAAATTATGCAATTTTTACTGTAGAATAACACTGATGTCTAGAAATATCCTGTAAATTTTCATGAATTTTGGATGTGTATTTTAGAAGTTATGACTTTTCGATTGAGACTGCCTTGTTTTGGTACCTGATTTCGGTTACTGTTTTAATTTGTTATGAAAGGTTTGCTTGGAGAAAAATTATCAAATTATTACTGTATATTCCTCATGATATGGGGTGTTTGCTGGTAAATTGTTGTGAATTTTGGTTGTGTATGCTAAAAGTTATGAATTTTGAGTTTAATTCACAGATTTTTGAGTATTTTGGCTGACTGTTTGAATTTCCGGGAATGATTGGTGTGGACAAAAATTATGAAATTAATATGTTAGAATCTACATGTCATTTTTCAATTTAATGCAAAGTTTGGTAAAGATTGGATGTGTATGATGTGAGTTATGAATTTTTGAGTTAAAGTAACTTATTTAGTGTAATTATGGATTATTTGCATGTTTAATCCGTAAATTAGATATGAAAAAGCCATTGTTGAGCTTCCTAAGAATTCTGCTTGTGCGATGAATCATGGGAAACTTGTGAAAGTATTTTGAATGGAGACAATGAATTATACGATTTTCTTAAGTTATGTTTTGGGGAAAAAAGTTCATGTCTTGCTTTAGGCTATTACAGGGCGTTCTAGAACTATGGCCATAGAAGTAGTTGTCTTTGTGTTTGGAGCTGTGTCAGTCGTTGGCTGGTACCTTGAGTGGGCGCTGCCCGGTTCGCCAATTGGCTCTCAGTTTGTGTTATTTGGGAGCTGTGTGGGTCCCTGGTTTTTCAGGATGTGAATGTGACTCCACAGTTTGTGTTTTGAGGACATCTACGTACTCTAGAGCGTTGGGTTCCTGGTTGGTACCTTGAGTGGGCATTGCCCAGTCCGCCAGGATGTGTTTGTGACCCTTGTGTTTTGTGATAGTTCTTTGTGTGAGTCATGAGTTGTTTTCCCTTAACCTAAAAGTTTTGCATTCAGTTAAGAATATGTGATGTGTTGTGAAATTGATTTTGGCTTGGATTCGGATTTCGGATGTGACGTGGAATTGGGTTTCATTTGGATTTGAAATTTGGATCAGTTATGAAATCAATTTTGATCTTAGTTTTGGATTTTGGATTTAGTTTTGGATTTGAAGGTTCATTCAAAATATCTTCAAGCTTGTGATTGAATTTGGAATGTGTTTATGGCTAGTACGCGAACTTTTGTGAAAAAGATTGCTTTGATGTGTGTGCTAATTATGGTGATGGGCGGGCCGTTACGTTGCTTAGCAGATTCTGCTCTCTTTTGGACCCTAGTGAGGACTATGAGCCCAAAGGACGTGATTGGTATGGGACAATCATGGTTAGTTTAGTGAATAGACTAACCGTAGAGTTTGTTCAGGGACTTACGTGAAAAGTCCTTGAATTGTACTTGGTATGGGACAAGTACGACTAAGCTACGCTAATTGCCTATTCCATGACATAAGTATATTGTGGGTAGTTGTGATATTTGTGAATATATGAGATATGGAGGTATGAGTTTATCTTGATTTTTGAAGCCTACAAATATTTGTCTATATGTCGTGAGATATGTGTACTACGTGATTATGTGTGAACCGGTTAATGTGCAAAGTGTAACAGTGGGGAAGGTAAGGGTTATTCACTGGGCTCGGGGAGCTCATGACCTCACCATTTTTTTTTAGGTTTTGGAAGCGAGAAGAGACCCCAGGAGCATTAAGAAAGCTCGCTAGCTCTGAAACACTTTTGAAGAACTTATTTGGAACTGTAGGGCTCGTAGTATGTATAAAGTATGGATTATGTTAGCAAATGTAGTTCTGAATGTATTTTGATTCAGAAATATGTAATAACATTATGGATACGGCTAAGTGTGTATGTAATGCATGTTTTAGGTTGACTATCTCGACCTTTGGTTCGATTTCGATAAGAGCTTCCACTGCTATCGCCTATGAATAGGTCAATTCAGGTCAATAAGGTCATAGAGCCTGGTGGGCGCTACTGACCGAGCGTCCACGGCGGTGACGCGTCCGTCCACTTCGGGCAGGGTGTTACAGAATGGTATCAGAGCCAAGCAACCTGCGACCTATAGGACTTATGTGCGTGTGTGCTTGATTTAGTGCTTGTGAATGTGAAAACTATGTGTTAATGTGATCGTATATGTGCTTGACTGACTTATTTGTGCCTAACTTAGTGGTGGACCATATTCGAGCAATCATTCAACCTCCTAACGTACTTGTAGCCAACTCATTTAGATGGCCGCTACAGGAGGAAGTGGTGGGTCTGGGTCTGGTGATGGAGGTGGTAACGCCGACCCTATGGTAGGGATCAATCTGCTGAACAAGTTACTCAAATTGCAGCCCTCAAAGTTTAGAGGAACTACGAATCCTTCAAAGTTAGATGAGTGGATGAGGGAGCTTGATAAGATATTCAAGACAATGATGTGTCCCGAGGAGTATAAAGTGGGTTTGTCTACGCACTTGTTCACGGGCGAAGCGGATCATTGGTGGGATTCCGTTAAGCCGAGTGATGAGGAGGAAAAAACAAACCCACTAACTTGGGAAAAGCTTAATGAGAAGATGAATGAACAATATTATCCTAGGGATGTGCAGAGAGCTAAGGAGTTAGAATTCTCTAACTTGGGGCAGGGTAAGATGACCGTGATGGACTATGGTGCTAAGTTTACAGAGCTCAGTCAGTTTGGGAGACACCTTGTGGACACGGAGCAAAGAAAAGTTGATCGATTTGAAGATGGTTTAGATATTGAAATTCGGAAAGGTTTATCATCGCAAGTCTTTACTAAGTATCAAGACATATACCAAAGAGCAATGCGCGTTGAAAAGGTTTTGAATGAAGGTAAAACTAAAAATGCAACTACGACCAAGAAATCAAGTGGAGGAAGCTTAGCCTTTGAGAAACAAAAGAACATTGCTCAAGGAGAGCGAATGCTTGAACCAGCTTCAGATAAGAAATACTGTGAGTTCTGTAAGAAAATCCATGGTGGAGTTGAATGCTACCGAGCAACGGGCAAGTGCTTCAACTGCGGAAAACCTGGCCATATAGCTTCCCAGTGCCCCCAACCGAATAGAAGGGCTTCTGGAAGCTCGAAGAGGCCATTCTCTGATGAAAAAGGCATACCCCAGCCACCGAACAAGAAGACAGATTACGATAAGAGGAAAGGTTCCGCAGGAAGGATTTATGTCATGAAGCCGCCGGAGAAAAGTTAAGCGAACTCGCATCCGGTGTACAAGGAAAGGTAAGTTTCGAGGACGAAACTTATTTTAAGGGGGGAAGGATGTAACACCCCGAAAATTTCAGTTACTAATTTCGATTAACATGTGAATACGTGTTTTAGGTTTATGTATATTATGTGTTTTATTTTAGATATATATATGTGTTTTAAGTTAATATGATTGTGTTTTGGAAATAATTTGTTGAATGAGTATATTACTAAGGCTTTGTTTCAACAACCCAAAAAAAAAAAAAAAGGGGAGAGATGAGTCAAAGAAGGGGGCTTGACCCAAAAAAAAAAAAACAAAAGAAAGGGGAAGGGGGGTTATTGCACGTGATGTTTATCAAAAGGGAAGGGGGGTTCTCTGCTTCTCAACACACACCACACACGCAGAGAGAGGCAGAGAGGAGAGAAGAAGAAGAAGAAAAAGGAGAAGAAGAAGGGGAAGAAGAAGAAGAAGAAGGGGAAGAAGAAGAAGAAGGAGAAGAGGATTACAGTTTTGATTTTGATTTCAATTCAAGGTGAGTAATTCTTATTCTTCTTCAACCTAAAATTGATTAGGGCAAGAAGAATTTGAAAACCTAGGGTTCGAATCTAAGAAATCAAGCGAAAATTGAAGTATGAATTTAATGTTTTTAGGGTTTGATAGAGGAGAAAATAATCTTCGACTGATAGAAACTCACCCCTAAAGTTGCTTGTTTAATTGTGCTTTTTGGATTGATTAGGGGGTTGTGAGTTATTGGGTATGTTGTGAATTCATCCAATTACATGTTAAATGATGGATTTTTGGATTGATTATTGGTATTCGATGAACAAGAGAATTGAAACATAAGTGTTGAATTTTCGGATTTTGCACAGGTCTGCTACTGTTTGATTTTTTGGGAATTACTGGCCGCTTGAAAAATCCTGAAATTTTTACTGTAGGTTACCCAGGATATTAGGCAACTTCTGGTAAAGTTTCATGAATTTTAGACGTGTAGTTGTAAGTTATGAATTTTTATTTGAATCTTCCCTGTTTTCAGTATGTAAATTCAGATGGTGTTTGGAATTACTGTGAGCTTTTGGGTTGGAGAAAAATTATGCAATTTTTACTGTAGAATAACACTGATGTCTAGAAATATCCTGTAAATTTTCATGAATTTTGGATGTGTATTTTAGAAGTTATGACTTTTCGATTGAGACTGCCTTGTTTTGGTACCTGATTTTGGTTACTGTTTTAATTTGTTATGAAAGGTTTGCTTGGAGAAAAATTATCAAATTATTACTGTATATTCCTCATGATATGGGGTGTTTGCTGGTAAATTGTTGTGAATTTTGGTTGTGTACGCTAAAAGTTATGAATTTTGAGTTTAATTCACAGATTTTTGAGTATTTTGGCTGACTGTTTGAATTTCTGGGAATGATTGGTGTGGACAAAAATTATGAAATTAATATGTTAGAATCTACATGTCATTTTTCAATTTCCTGCAAAGTTTGGTAAAGATTGGATGTGTATGATGTGAGTTATAAATTTTTGAGTTAAAGTAACTTATTTAGTGTAATTATGGGTTATTTGCATGTTTAATCCGTAAATTAGATATGAAAAAGCCATTGTTGAGCTTCCTAAGAATTCTGCTTGTGCGATGAATCATGGGAAACTTGTGAAAGTATTTTGAATGGAGACAATGAATTATACGATTTTCTTAAGTTATGTTTTGGGGAAAAAGGTTCATGTCTTGCTTTAGGCTATTACAGGGCGTTCTAGAACTATGGCCATAGAAGTAGTTGTCTTTCTGTTTGGAGCTGTGTTAGTCGTTGGCTGGTACCTTGAGTGGGCGCTGCCCGGTTCGCCAATTGGCTCTCAGTTTGTGTTATTTGGGAGCTGTGTGGGTCCTGGTTTTTCAGGATGTGAATGTGACTCCACAGTTTGTGTTTTGAGGACATCTACGTACTCTAGAGCGTTGGGTTCCTGGTTGGTACCTTGAGTGGGCATTGCCCAGTCCGCCAGGATGTGTTTGTGACCCTTGTGTTTTGTGATAGTTCTTTGTGTGAGTCATGAGTTGTTTTCCCTTAACCTAAAAGTTTTGCATTCAGTTAAGAATATGTGATGTGTTGTGAAATTGATTTTGGCTTGGATTCGGATTTTGGATGTGACATGGAATTGGGTTTCGTTTGGATTTGAAAATTGGATCAGTTATGAAATCAATTTTGATCTTAGTTTTGGATTTTGGATTTAGTTTTGGATTTGAAGGTTCATTCAAAATATCTTCAAGCTTGTGATTGAATTTGGAATGTGTTTATGGCTAGTACGCGAACTTTTGTGAAAAAGATTGCTTTGATGTGTGTGCTAATTGTGGTTATGGGCGGGCCGTTACGTTGCTTAGCAGATTCTGCTCTCTTTTGGACTCTAGTGAGGACTATGAGCCCAAAGGACGTGATTGGTATGGGACAATCATGGTTAGTTTAGTGAATAGACTAACCGTAGAGTTTGTTCAGGGACTTACGTGAAAACGGGAGTCCTTGAATTGTACTTGATATGGGACAAGTACGACTAAGCTACGCTAATTGCCTATTCCATGACATAAGTATATTGTGGGTAGTTGTGATATTTGTGAATATATGAGATATGGAGGTATGAGTTTATCTTGATTCTTGAAGCCTACAAATATTTGTCTATATATCGTGAGATATGTGTACTACGTGATTATGTGTGAATCGGTTAATGTGCAAAGTGTAACAGTGGGGAAGGTAAGGGTTATTCACTGGGCTCGGGGAGCTCATGACCTCATCATTTTTTTTTAGGTTTTGGAAGCGAGAAGGGACCCCAGGAGCATTAAGAAAGCTCGCTAGCTCTGAAACACTTTTGAAGAACTTATTTGGAACTGTAGGGCTCGTAGTATGTATAAAGTATGGATTATGTTAGTAAATGTAGTTCTGAATGTATTTTGATTCAGAAATATGTAATAACATTATGGATACGACTAAGTGTGTATGTAATGCATGTTTTAGGTTGACTATTTCGACCTTTGGTTCGATTTCGATAAGAGCTTCCGCTGCTATCGCCTTTGAATAGGTCAATTCAGGTCAATAAGGTCATAGAGCCTGGTGGGCGCTACTGACCGAGCATCCACGGCGGTGACGCGTCCGTCCACTTCGGACGGGGCGTTACAATTGCTTTCCCTTCTTCTAGCCATAATCTGATCATACTAATGCTAGGGGAGATGCGAATACTCCTCTTGTTGACACCTTTGATGGCCCATATGGTTTTGATCATCAAAGCAACGTACCAGTACCTGGGGAAATTACTGAAGTCTTACCCAGTGCTGAGAGTCTGGGGGATGATGCAGCTGGGCCTAGCACATTATATGATAAAGAGTTAGCAAACAGGGGGAGTGCATAAGCTGAGGAGACCGAAGGAGGTAATCAGGCCAGGGGCGGCATCCTGCAGCAGATCCAAACGACCCATCTTGGGCCGGTTAGTTGGGTGCCTAGCAATGAGCCCAGACGCAGGCCCTGTAAGCGCCCAAATCATTTGAGTGACTATGTTTGCAATAGTATGGTGCCTAAAGACCCCCCACTTGCTTCTACGACTTCCAAACGAGCTTCCTCAGGTACGCGGTATCCCATTCTTAATTACATCACATGTGATAAATTCTTTGTTTCTTATCAACAATTTTTAGCTGCCATTACCAAATAGTTGAGCCCAGGTATTATAAAGAGGCAATTCATGACCCATTGTGGAGACAGGCCATGGCCGACGAGATATGAGCCCTTGAAGACAATAAAACATGGGTTCTAGCGGATCTCCCTCCGGGGAAGAAACCAATCAGTTGGAAATGGGTCTACAAGGTCAAGTATAGGTCAGACGGCTCCATTGAAAGATATAAGGCTCGCTTGGTTATTCGAGGGGACCATCAAGTTGAAGGGTTTGACTATAATGAGACTTTTGCCCCCGTGGCAAAAATGGGCAGCATTCGCAGTTTCTTATCCGTTGCGATTGCACGTAACTGGGAGCTCCATCAACTTGATGTCAACAATGCCTTCCTTTATGGTGATTTAGAAGAAGAAGTGTATATGAGCCCTCCTCCTGGGTTTTCTACAGAGAGTCAAAACAAAGTGTGCAAGCTTCAAAAATCATTTTATGGGCTTCAATAGGCACCCTGTCAATGGTTTGCAAAGTTGTCTTCCACATTGACCGCCTATGGCTTTGTCCGCTCTTACACGGATTATTCTCTTTTCACTTACCGCATGGTAGACGTCTTCTTAGCCCTCTTAGTATACGTTGATGACATTATTTTGGCGGGGAACAATTCTCAAGCTTGTCAAGATTTTAAGGCCTACTTGCATAACTGCTTCCGGATTAAAGACCTTGGGCCTTTGAAATACTTTTTGGGGATCGTGGTTGAATGTGGGGCACAAGGACTATATCTAAGCCAGTGGAAATATGCCTTAGAGATTGTTAATGAGTGTGGTTTGTTGGGTTCTAAACCCGTTGATTTTCCAGTAGGAGAAAATCACAAACTACCCTTAGCCACTGGTTGCTATTTGAATGATCCCAGTTGTTATCGACGTCTCATTGGGTGTCTCATTTATCTCACCATCACTTGTCCTGAGCTCTCCTATGCAGTTCATGTTTTATCCCAATTTATGCAGAATCCATGTGTTGAGCATTTTGATGCAGCTCGACGTGTCTTACGCTATATCAAGGGAACTCTAGAATTGGGCATTCTTCTTCGATCAGATAGCGCTCTTCAGGTTACAGCCTTTTGTGATTCAGACTGGGGAGCATGTCCCCTCACTCGGAGGTTTTGACCGGTTACTTCATCACTATTGGTGGCTCTCCTGTACTGTGAAAGACGAAGAAATAGACCACTGTTTCTCGTTTATTTGCCGAGGCCAGATATCATGCTATGGCTGCTGTGACCAGTGAACTAGTCTGGTTAAAGACTTTCCTAGCCTCTTTAGGGGTTTTTCATTCTCAACCTATGCGGCTGTTTTGTGATAGTCAAGCAGCTATTCACATCGCCAAAAATCCAATATTCCATAAGCAGACTAAGCACATTGAAATTGACTGTCACTTTGTGCGAGAAAGGCTCCTATCCGGGCTATTTCGCTTGTTCTATATTGGTTTCAAACAACAACTTGCAGATGTCTTCGCCAAACCTTTGGGACGACAACAATTTCAGATCCTACATGGCAAGTTGGGCGTGATCGATCCATATGCTCCAACTTGAGGGGGAGTATTGTGATATGATTGTATATTATTTTTAGCAAAGATATTAAGAGATATTATTAGCCTTCCTATTATGTGTAAATTTTATATTCAGTAGTTGTGTCCAATTAGGCAACTTGGAAGACAAGTTAGGACTCTAGCATTGTATATATACAGGGCATAATACTACGTTGAAGAATAAGAAAGAACGGGGAGCCTTCAACATACGTTTCCATTGCTTCCCTTTAAACCTGGAGGCTTAAAATTGCTTCTGTTGGGAAGGTATCCTGAATTCATATTTTGGACTCAGAGAGATGTACAGCACTGACGTACGAGTAAATACGTTGTATATATATATTTATTTTAATATATATATATATATATATATATATATATATATATATATATATATATATATATATATATATATATGTATATAGGTTAATTAGGTAGGATGAATTATTCTGTGAGATAAGTAGAATGAGTGCATAGAGATATTGTTTCTCTCTCTCTCTCAAATTTTATCACCAAACATAGTCTTGGCAGTCACTGAAATTAAATCTACTAATCGCTTACTAAGATCATATCTGAAAACATATACTATGACTTACAATGAGAATAAAAGCTCAAATACAACGAAGATAAAGTTCAGTAAACTATAATTTGAGGGGATAGTTCACGGTTAACGGACATATTTATAATGGTCACAACAAACCAATCAATTGATCAACAAATATAATTATGATGATTACTAAAACTGATTTATTGATCATTAACTAATATTATAAAATAAATTCCTATATCTTAAATTACAACAAATATATGTTGAACTGCAACAAATAGTCGGCTACCTACAACTGAGTATGTAGTTTATGAACAGTTGATCCATTTTGGTCTTGACTGTTAAAAATCCTTGTATACGTTTTTTACTTATAATCTTAGTTGGTGACTAATAGATGTTATAGCGATTATCTAAGTTATATGTGATGATCGTGTTTATATCATCGACGCGTGACAGTGTGAGTACACTGTTACATTTAAATTGTGATTGTGATGGCTACATTTAGTGATCATTGTAAATATGTTTGATGATCATAAGACTTGATTGTATTTTGATAATCATTTTAGTTATACTTGTGCTCTTAATTGTGCTCTCTTGCGAGAATTAAATCTTCGTAAGGAAAACTTGTAACAAATATGTTGGTGAACTGACTTGGATAGCTAAGTGTTGAATGAAACAATCTTAGTGAGTAACTCAATTTAAGGTACATATATAGTTGGGTGGTAGATCTAGGAGAGTGTTTCTAGATTGAGTGGTTAACCTTAAAAGTACTCAAGAAAGTTGTTATGGAATCGATGACTCAACATTGTAACTTTTTAAGTGAATAAGAAGCAAAGTAATTTGAATAATAAGAAAAGAATAGTAATAGGTGGCGGCTAATTGTTGCTGGAGAGGGCTAAACTCATAAAAACGTCACATGTTTTGTCCTCTTTGGTTTTTGTATTTCAAAATTAATAGTGATATCCATATTCGTAAGTATTTTGAATTTTGTTTAGATATAAATAAATAAATAAATAAATATGATATTCATGTATGATCCCTCCCTATTTAAATACAATGCAGCATTAAGCTCACGATACCAAATACCATGCTTCATGTATCAACAGGAGACATTTTTTTAATAAAAACCATTACTTTAATCGGCGGGGTGCACCTCTTGTAATTTTTATATTACGCAAAGATGTTTCCCATCCAGATTGCACAGCGCAAGAGTTGCCGGCTTCATATCGTGGGCAATTTACTTAGTTGTCCCAATATTATTGGCCCTCCCTTTAGCCAGTAATACAGACAAAGGACAGCTTCATTACCATGACATTCATCATATATTAAGAACCAAATTCATACATCTTTTAAATTCCATTTTCACGTTATCCGATGTGTTATTTGATACTCTTTCTAAAATTCAAAATTGATTTTGAAAATACATCAAATCGATTGTTTGAAAAGATCGATATAAGTGAAGTGAAAAATAATAACTTAGAATCAATTATGTTTAAGGTCTATAATAGCTTTATTATGTTTTTTTCAAAGATTTTTATAAAGAGATTATCTGTATTCTATCATAAAATTGCAAAATCTATGGCAAACTATGCTGTATTTGAAAAATTAAGATATTGAAGAGTAGATGTGAACAAAGATAAACGCAATGCTTTAAAAAAAAAATATTCTAATTCTACTACTATCTGTGTTCTATCATCATTGAAGATATTCAAAAGAAATGAAGGAAGGATTCTAAATGAAAGAAGAAGAAAAGAAAGGCATTAAGATGTGGATTCACTCAACCGTGTAATCACTTTTTATACCAAATTCTCCCGTATCCTAGTTTTAATTAATGACTTGTGATTTGCCAGCTTTACATTTTATTGGTACAATTTATATCTTAATATATTGAATTAACTCCTGTTAAATTTTGGCTATAATAATTAGTGGCTTAATGGTACTTGTAAAATTGTGACTTTAATATATAAATAAAAAAAAATCCAAACAACACTTTATATACTTACAAATTCAATTTATTATCTATTTGGTCAAGTTGTAAGAATGATTTACTCGTTCCAAATTGCAACTTCAATTAAATTAAGAAAACTAAACTAAATCATTATTTCCATAATGTGACGACAAAAATGTATTACTTAATTTCGGGAACTTAAGTATTTGTCATTCATGAGTTGATTGATTTAATGACCATACCTCATTGATTTAATTACCATACCTGATTGATTTAATGACCATAGTTTTGGTCAAATTCTAAAGATTATATTCTGATTTGGTTCGCTAGTTCTATTAATGACAAATTTGTGATGAAGGATTGAAAAATTCAATTGAGATGTTCTACTGATTTGATTGCATACTTGATTGATTTAATGACCATACATGTCTCCAAACAATCCACTGTATTTAACACACTGACATATACATATTTGTCTCTTTGACTGTGTCTTATTTATTATAAAGTGGCTAGTAAGAACGCTCTAATTTTATGTGATAAATTACTAATATGTTCTTACATTAGACTTTATATGAATCAAGTTAGTAGCCCTTATAGGTGGATTAATTGTCGAAGTTCAAATGCAAGCAGTAGATTTTGACATGATATTTATGGCTGGAATTGGAACTACATTTGTGAAAGAAAAGTTTTCTCTTGTGTTCCACCAAAACTATATATTCTTGTGCAAAATTACTAACAATCTAATCAACTCTTGAAGAGGATAGAACTTTGATTTGAGTTTGGATGCATATAACTGCACTCAAGGTGGCAATAATGGCGAGACTTGCTTTCTTTTGTAAATTAGTTGAACACTTGAGCTTTTACTATATATGGAAAAAGTCTATCCTCAGAGCATTTTTAGTTAGAGTTTCAGTTTTTGGAACTCTAGCCTGCCACGTCAGCAAAAGTTCTACAATTTTGAAACTTGCATTTCATCACTTCTCCAACTTATGGAACTCTACTTTTAATCATCCAATAAAAATATTTGTCGTGGACCCACCTTATGACACACAACCTATTTTTTAAATTATTTAAAAATTATATACTTACTCCCAAAAAAAAAAGAAAAAACAAAAAAATATTTTAAAAAGCCAAAAGTTGGCCCGCGGGAGAAACCTCTGCCCATTCTCCGCCCCATGGCACTCCTTCCTCTCTCCTCTTATATTGCAACAAGTGGCAGTGTGGCGCCCGCATTCCCCCTTTTCACGCACCACTGCGGGTGCTCTCAGTGTTGAGGAAGGCCTTCGGGCTTTTGACCTGATTATGTTGATGGGATCACCTTCTTTTGACCTGTAAAATCAATAACACGCCAATTAAAGTCTATTGTCGTAAATTTGGATGAGCACAAGCTTCAGAAACTAGTAACGTATATAACAAATAGGCCTGTCAGTTCGGCGGACAGGTTAAATATGGGTCCAGTATATTCGAGTTCAGGTAAAATACGGATCGGATATATTTCAGTTCGGGTAAAATATGGGCGGTCGTACTTCGATTATACAGGTTTCGGGTTGACGTATAGTAACGGATTTATAGTGTCTTTTCTGTAGGTTATTTTATTTTTGTGAAAATTAAAGACTCGACATATTTAAAACATAAAATTGTTCGTATTTAATGAAAAAGCATTGTAATTATAATTTCTTAAAAGAGTATTAAAGACTTTCAAATTTTCGTTATGATATGTGTCGTGTACGTGTGGCCAAAGAGTCGAGCTCAGTGAGTCGGCCCATCGATTAAAACAATGTCGATAATGGGTTGGATTATTTATGCGTCATCCCATTTAAAACATGGTTCAATTTCTTACTCAATTTTGACCGTATGACTCAAGCTAAGAGCTTCAACCTTGGAAACACCATAATCACTAAAGCGAAGAGCTTCAACCTTGGAGATGTCGGATCATTGAATTTAAAGAGATTAACTAATTTAATGTAAATTCTTAATTAAGACCATCTCAAATAAAGAACATTATAGGATGTATATATAGAGATCGGAGTAACTTTGTTGGATTAACTAATGGTCCTTTTTCTAAGGAATTTTTCTTGTTTTAATTTGGAGATGAAGAGTCAGTAATTTACGGTAAATTTTATTCACACTTAAAAGTAAAGCATTGCCATAATAAATTGTATAAAAACTAACTCAGCCAAAAATTTATACCCATGGCTGAAGGAGGTCCAGAATTACCCCCACCAAAAACTCACAATTGGATGCAGCTGCATTTTGGAATTGAGGTGAAGGGCATCATCCCTCGACCGTGGGCTGTCTATGCATAGGCATATGTCATTATCAATTCCTCAGGCTCAAGCCAAAGTTAAGGCCACTTGTATGCAAGATTTCGGACTATTTCTGACGGACTATTTCAGAAAAGTCCGTCAGAAATTTCAACCAAAGACATTCATACAACACCATTCATACATTATAAATACTGTCCCATTTTAAAAATTGAAAATCTACCTACATAGGTTCCACTCACATAATCAACCAACAAAACAAAAATTGTTCACAACATAACAAAAATTGTTCAACTAATGAAACATCGAAACTAATCCTCGGAGGAATCACCTAAGTGTGATGGATCGGGCTCATCTTCATCATCATCTTGCGGCGGTGCTGTTGAGGACCCAACTTGCTGACTCTTGAAGAACTTCCAGAGCTTGCTTAGCTTAGTCTTCACTTTCTCCTTATCTCGCTGCCTCGCAGCCTTTTCTTGAGCCAACTCATGTCGAAGGTCTTCAATCTCTTTGTGGTTAGCCTCCTCCGCTTGCCGAGCCTCCTCCGCTGCTTTTGCAACACTCTCATTTAATCTCATCGCCATTTCGCGTGCATCGTAGTTGTGAACAGAGGACGAACGAGTCGAAGCTGATAGGCGAGACCGCTGCTTCATCAGAACTCCCTCAGCACCAAAGCCATACACGCAACCCTTGCTAGTGAGATTTCCTTGAACCCAAATGTCCCGCTCAAACAGTGGAGGGGTTTAGGAACTATCGTCAGTGGAGGTGTGGGAGGACCTGTACTCATGCCATCTCTTCAAGTGTTCATCCTGCATATTCACACAAAAAACAAAACGTTATGGAATATCTGTTAACTAAAACTCATATCGTAATGAAAAATTCATTCGGATGTTGATTGAATTCAATCTTACCAATCTTAACTCCGATTTTTTGCACACCCAATTGTCCTGGTTGTCCTTCTTCCTATGCATGTGGGTGTCTTTGTACAACTCATCGAGTGTTGGCTCCCTTTCAAGTGAGACCGCCTGCACATATTGGAAGTAGGTTGCGTTACAGGTAATAAATCGTTGAAAACAATGTGTTCGTGAATATTTATATTATATAGTACCAGTCGTCTGCGACGCTCAGTTATTGGGATTGACCCACATGTGTGCAATGATGGACCCACGCCCTCAGGGTCACTACTGCGGTTCTTCTTGTTCTGGGCGCTTAACTTCTGAAAATCAGTGCCCGCCCAATACTTCAGGAGCTGTGCCCAGTTGTCCGGGAACACCCAATCTGGCCTCTTGCCTAACTTGCGTGCATAGGCAAACAAGTTCTTCAACTGCTTCACCCTGCTAACATCAAAATTCCTACGCACTTGTCTGTCATGCTGAGGTAGCCAATAATAATATTTCTGCGACAACGTTAACATATTTAGTTACGACATGAAATTAGTTAATTAGGAGTAAGTGAAACTTATTTTGACAACGCAAACATGTAAGGCTTTGTTCTTTTACATGCAACTCTTCTTGATTTTATCACTTTAGGATAACTTTTCTGTAACACCCCCAGCCCCTAGGACCAGAAGCGTGACGCTTTCCTAACTTCTTAGTTAATTCCTGGGACGAAACGGACAGAGTTTCCCCTGAAAACTGACCGTTTCCAGGCTAAAAGCCTTACAATAAGTCCCTGTAAATCAACGGAAGAGCATAACATTTACAACATAACTCAACGGCCACACGCCGGAGTTCAAAACTCAACGAGCCACTTGCTCGGAGTACACCAACCAGATTGATGCATGAATAAAGAAGAAATGGAACATACAACTCAACGGTCAACAATGGAATGCACCAACCCATTTAAGAAAATATACATTCAAACCCCCTCCCCAAAAAGCATATTCCAATTGGATTGTCATCAACAAGACTGCAAAAATAGCTACTACAAGCAAACACCAACCCATTTCAGAAAATATACATATTCTCAAAACACATGTCTTTCTAATATCTCCAACAGTCACTATTGTTACAACCAACCAAAAATCGCATTCCAACTAGCCACAAATTCTATGGGTCAAAAATGAGACACATGTCGCAAAATCGAGGACCTCATTACCCTGAACACAATAAAGAGGCTTACATCATGAGTCCCGTTTGTTTAAACCTGCTTTCATTAATGAGATCACATGAGCATCCACGTAATCTGATGTAGTGTGGTTTCCTGCTCCCAACCCTTTTTTACTGGCCCCTACTTATTAAGAATTTTATTATCTGAATCATATATATAATGATAATATGAATTCAAACTTGAATAGTTCATTCTTCGATTGTCATCACTTGACGTGCTTAATAGAATAAATAAGAAATGGTGAAAATTGTGAAGCTATCATAAATGAATAAATCATGAGATGAAATAAAAAAGAATGCAGAACTACAACACATATGTATCTTACGTGATTCCAGCAAGGGCTTGCTTCACTGCATTCATTTGTTTGAGATGAAACCACTTGGCCTAAGAATTTTCCACAAAGATTTTGAATCTTTAACTACACACTCTACAACATTAACATTATCATTCCTCCATGATTACAGCATGGTGGGTTCCCTAGTTGCTTTAGGTTCCTTAGCACTAGGTTACACATGCTATAACATCAACATAATTCTCAAGTGATAAAGAAAATCGTTCTTGAAGGATGAACAAATTACATTATTATCCGAATCCATTGTTTTTGACGAGTAGAAGTTAACTTTTTGAATTAAGCGCAATTTGGAGTATGTGAAACTTATTTTGAGAATGCAAACATGTGAACTAAAACATATATAATATAACGTCTATCAAATGCTTCCAACATTAACACATGAAACAAGTACATAGTAAGAAATTTAGTAACATAAAGTACGCACCTTGAATTCTGCAAACCATAAGTCTCGTTGTTGAATAGGGACTTCCCCCCAATTTGGCCAAGCTCCTGGGAACTTCCCCTTCATGATCTCACCAATACGATTGGTGACTCCTTTGTAGGGCTTGAACCTGAAACAGAATTACATATAAACATAGTATATTGAAGAACAAAGTTTCCCTAATATTGAATTGCATATAAGTAGCATTTCATATTTAGTGAAACGGTAGTAGAGCACGTACGTGTCTCCCTCCGGCTCTATTAGGCTCTTATCCCTAACAGCCACCTCAGGCTCACTCCACGGCAATATACGCCCTCCAGATTGCTGTGCTGTAGCCTGCGCCTGAGGCTCTACAGTACGTGGTGGAGTAGATACTACAGCAGTATGTGGAATATGGTGTGGAGTAGGGTGTAGAGTACTTTGTTGCATGCTTCCTAGGGCGCTCATAATTAAGTTTGCGTTGTATGCCATGAATGGCCCAAAAGTATTCCAAAATGCCGTATTCACCCCTCCGGCCCCTGAGGTGTCTCTAGCATGGGGTGCTTGCAAACCAGCATCTTGGTTGAGGACAGGGACCTGGTTCGGGTCCACAAAGGGGTTCCCGATGCGTGCTTCCACCCGTGGGGTAGGCACGAAGGACGTACTAGCTGCTGCAGTCAACAACGCTCGAATGGGGGAGCCATACATGTGCTCCCCCACCCCCACAGCCTCCGGTGAATGACTGTCGGCATCTGAAAGTCTCGCCCCTCCTCTCCGGCGCCGCTGACATCGCGGATCTCTGTCTGTCATCTACAACATTGAAAAGTAGTTATTGCAATTCAATTGTAACAATACAAATCAATAAAGACATGATTATGACATTTTAATTATCAATGCAACTTAGGTCATGTTCCTCAAGTCAATCACGTTAGACGTGCGTAAAATGTACAACGATTCTATTACAACTGCATACACAGAAAACATAAGTAGGATGTAATGAGTACAAATTAACATTCATCATCTTCATCTCGATCCTCTTCGTTATCTATGTGCGCCTCATCATCCTCATCATCCTCCTCTTCATCCTCTGATTCATATTGCATTTCATCGTCGTCGGTTTCGGTATCTGTTTCCGCATCATCCCACTCCCGTTGCTCAACCCGTCCATATCATCGGGTTGTTCACCTTCTGATGCGGCGACATCAACCACTTGCACTTCATCCATAACCCTTGCTACGTCAGCCAGAAATTGTGGCAAGGTTTCTGACAGTTGAGAAGTTGACGCCATTACATCTTCCTGAAATACAGCGTTAGGGTTAACCGCATCCCCTTGCATGTTTGGGCACTATCTAGGCTTATTCAGCAAAGCAGCCAACCAGTTTGCTTTATGGGGAATATCCCGTGGGTATGGGATGTAAAACACTTGGTACGCAACATCCCCAATGATGAAAGGGTCAAATTTGGCATATTTGCGTTGCGTTTTAATTTCATATGTACAGTTCAACTTGGAGTATCGTGTGCCCCGAGGATTAGATGGATCATACCATTCACAGGGAAATAGTAAGCATCGTTTCATGGGCTCCCCTAAGTACTCCAATTGGAGTACTTCCTCAAGCACTCCGTAGTAATCCACCGCACTGCCATTCCCTTCCGAAGTTCCTTTCACTAGAACACCACATAAAGATGTCTTCTTACTCATACTTCTTGTTCTAGTATGGAACCTTATCCCATGCACTTTGTATCCTGTGAATGGCTGCACAATATTTATTGGTCCTTCCGCCATTTGTTGTAACCATGATTGCCTTTCATCATTAAACACATGTGAACAATAAACCTGTACCATGTGCAAACTCCTAAGCAATTACGAAGTCATGATATATTTCTCAGTGAATTAAGTAAAAACAATACGGTAAAGTACATAAGTGGGATATGTGTGCACAAACATTTTGCTTGAACCATTCTGGGAATTTGTCTTCAATAATTTTATCTATGTCTGCAGGTGACATAATCGCATGTCCCGATGTGATCCAATTACGGAAGTACCTACAGATACATTTTTCTTGTTATTGTCATTACAAGTACCATAATGTTTTAAAAGTGTGTGACATGTACTTACTGAAGATACGGTTGCACCTCATTGCAATTAAGCAGTATGTGCAGATGGGCAGCGTTATACTTAACTTGTGTGAGGTAATGCTTACGACATTTACCAAATGGAGTGCCCTTCATTTGGAATACCGTAAATGTTGTTGGGGGATCATGTTGGTACGACACTGCATTCCTTGCAAATGTGGAGTTCATGGATGGAAGATTTGCATCAAAGTACTCAAAACCAAATATTTGGATTTCATAGATGAGGTACGCTATTACCGTAGAAATCTCAGGCTTAGCTTTATTCTTGGCCTTTTGTTTCAGCCACTTGAAGAACCTTTCGAAAGGGTACATCCATCGGTAATGAACCGGACCACCTAGATAAGCTTCTTGCGCTAAGTGCACCGGAAAATGTTCCATAACATTCCAGAAACCAGGAGGAAATATTGTCTCTAATTTGCATAATATTATGGCAATTTGTTGATGCGTCTCCATAAGTTGATCCTCACGAAGGACACTGGCACATATGTTCCTGAAGTATGCACTCAGACTTGCTAAAGGCTCCAAAACATCTGCCGGTAATGCACTGAATGCAATAGGTAGGAGCGCCTCCATAAATACGTGATAGTCATGACTTTTTAGATTTTGCAATTTTGTATTTGTCGGGTCGACATTGTTGGCGAAATTGGAGCTGTACCCATCTAGTAAACTTGGCCCGCGCATCCACTCACACAGTGCCCTCCTCTGCTCCAAGGACAACGTGTACTTCGCTTTTGGTTTGTATGAGTTTCCATTTTCCCTTGTTCGAAGATGCAATTCATCACGTGCACACAACTCAGTTAAATCCAATCGAGCTTTCACGTTATCCTTCGTTTTACCTGACACATCCATCACTGTGTTCAAAATATTTTCACAGAAATTCTTCTCTATATGCATCACATCCAAGTTGTGACGCAGTAGCTGTTGTCTCCAGTATGGAAGGTCCCAAAATATGCTTCACTTTGTCCAGTTGTGAACGTTCTCAGCGAACCCAGGAATTTCATAATCCGATAGGTCCGTCACTCTAGGGAAGTCACGTACACGTTGAAATTCAACATCTGGGGGCACCCTTTGCGGAGGTTGCCCATGCACTGTTCGGTTCTTAGTGAACGCACTCTTATTTCGTCTGAATACATGATGTCGGGGTAAGAAGCAATGATGACAACCAAACCACGACATTTTTCTACCATGTTGTAGGTAACTCCCACGTACCTGATCTTGGCACACTGGACAAGACAATGCACCGTGGGTACTCCAACCGGACAACATGCCATATGCTGGGAAGTCATTAATTGTCCACATCAAAGCAGCCTTCATTTTAAATGTTTGATTCTGATGAACATCGTATGTGTCAACCCCTTCATTCCACAAAGTTTGCAACTCATCGATAAGTGGTTGTAGGTATACATCAATCTTATTCTTAGGGTTGTGCGGACCCGGTGTGAGACATGTTAGGAACATGTACGGAAGTTTCATGCAAAGATGCGGGGGCAAGTTATACACACACATAACAACCGGCCATACAGAATATGGTCTTGCTGAATTTGAGTATGGTGAGAACCCATCAGCACATAAACCAAGTCGCACATTCCGTGGGTCTGCAGCAAATAAAGTATGCATTTGGTCAAAATGTTTCCATGGTGCAGCGTCGGAAGGATGGCTAAGCACACCATTTTGTGTTGCATGATTGCTATGCCACAACATATGCTCTGCAGTCTTCTTCGATGCGTACAGTCGCTGCAACCTTGGAATGAGTGGCATGTAATGCATCTTAGCACATGGAACAGCCTTGCTTCGTCCATTATGGTTCTGCAATGGTTTATACCTTCCAGTCCCACAAAATTTGCACGCATCAAGGGTTGCATCAGCCTTGTAATATATCATGCAACGATTACGACAACAGTCAATAGTCTTATAATCCAACCCCAACTCCTTAACTCTCCTTTTAACAGCACTGAAATTGTTCGGAATGCGGTTTGGAGTCAGAGTCGTCTCTTGCATCAAGCGTACTACATCGTCAAAGTATCGATGGGACATATTATGGTCTGATTTAATACTTAGCAACCTTATTGTGGCAGAGAGCTCAGTATGAGTGTGGGAACCCTCGTACAATGGTTGTTGTGTCGAATGGAGCATACTATAAAATGCTTTCGCATTAGCATCCATTCTAATATCGACATTTATCTCATCCGATCTGAATGCATCGTTCAGCATTGACTCCATCTGATGCCCCTCGTAACATCCACTATGGTGCTCATGCTCATTATACACTGGACTTGACTGGGTCACCCACGCAGAGGTGGTGGCCTCTTCACGAGTTGAAGGCTCTACCTCACCATGGCTTCTCCAGAACCAGTAATATTGTATAAATCCTTTATGGTACAAATGCATTTTAACTTCATCTGGGCGGAGGTATTTCGTGTTCTTGCATTTCGCACAGGAGCAACGATACACTCCGTTCGTAATGAAGTCATGTTGGGTTCGAGCATGTTTATCAAATTCCTCCACCCCATTAATGAATTCGTTCCGCAATTCACCACTGCGTTCATCCCTTCGGTGATACATCCACAAGCGCTGATGTGGTACGTCCATTTCAAAGCTGGTCATGTCATATGTGTTATGCCTCGATAAGAAAATATTAGGGTACTTAAAGGTTGGTTAGAAGCAAAGGTGCGGACGTTCGCCCACAACATCAATAGGACTACATGAATACTAAGCATGTATTCGGTAAAAATATGGAATTCACATAATCATATGACATAATAGCAACTCCGCACAAGGAAGAAAGTTGTAGATCAATAATTAAGACCTACCTCATGACACTTACAGCAACATTTGCGAGATTTACTTGCAATGTCATTGAATTTTCGTTTTTTCCCCATCCTAAGATCTAAAGTCAACCCACACAAATGATCAGTACAGAAGAAGTCATATGATAAACTAACCAATTACGTAACCAATGGGATCAAATGACTTACAAAATAGTTATCCAAACGTAAAAGTCCAACACTATGATTATCCATTAACTTGACTATATAAAAAAAAAAAAATAATATGAAACAAATTGAAATAATTCGAAATCACATTTACTAACAAGAGGCATTGACCACGCACATTATAAACAAAACTAAAAATTAAACTAAACAAACAATAAAATCTAAATTAATCCCAATCGTTACCTTCATTTTCTCAATTATCTTACGGTAGGTATGTCCCAATAATTAATTCTTAATCACATGCATTCTAGCCGTTATTTATATGACACTGCATCACAAATATTTAATTATCCGATAACTAAACGTTAATTCGTACGTCCTACTAGCATGGTCATATAATCATAACTATATCCTATTTTACAGAACCAACGTAATAGTGGTAGCCAGAGCGAGAATGTAAAGGATTAACAGTTAATCTGATGGAAATTGTTTTCAATTTGGTTTCAAAATGGATAGACTAAATTTGAATACGAGGAGAGGAAAAATCAAGGTCATAGGGACACTGTTTGTGTTGCCGGAGCCCTAACAGTCAGTTTCTACAAGGGCAAAGTTTTTCACATTACAAATCACCATGCTCATCATCACATCATGATCAACAAAATGAAACAAAATTGGACACGTGGCACTCTCCTTCTCGCCGGCGGCTGCTTGTCCTATGCTACCTGGTTCACAGTGCAGGTATGTAATAAATACAACTGGGCCTGAGACATACATATTTATGTGACTGGGTTCCTGATATCAAAGGAAGCTCATGCTTTTTTTCCTTTTAATTTTTGGGTGAATGGCAGGTGAAGCTACTGAAGTTATTTCCAGCAAAGTACTGGGTAACAATGCTCACCTTTGCATCAGCATCAATTCAAACGGCAGTAGTTGGTGTGTGTATTGATAGAAGCAAATCTTCTTGGCAATTAGGGTGGAATCTTCAACTAATCACCATTGTTTATTCCGTAAGTTCATTCTTTTTGTTTTTAATTGGTGTGTAGTGACACCTATCGAATCATAAAAGTCTTCAAATGCAAATTTACGACAATAATTGCTTAACACTTCACCAGTTATGCTAGCTTGGTGGGAGTCTGACAGATATACACCCACATTTCAGATTCACATGTACATAGGTCCAACAATTGGCTTTGATGCTAGTAATCAACTCTAAATTAAACAATAATACTAAGAGATTATGAGAAATTTAGGGTATGCCTTGTACGCTCGATTTTCAGCACCAACTCTCAGCTTCAATTTCGGGCCATCAGCGTCCAAAAATCAGAAATTTAGGGTATGGTTGACAAATTCAACAACAACTTCGACTGAACAACAAATGAAACAATAGAGACATCGCATACCTGTCAAGCCGTGAGTGCGACTGAGAGATTACGAGAAATGTTGAGCAGATTCAGAGATGCACGCTTGAGAATCGAACTGAGAACAATGGCGAGTGAGCAGATTCAGAGATGATTGAGAACCGGATGAGATTTATGGAGAAGAGGAAAGACTGTATTGCAGATTCACGAGCAACAACAATGGTCACGAGCAGCTCGCAGACTGTATTGCAGATTTATGGAGAAGATGAGCTTCAACCTTTTGCTTTTGCAGAATAATTGACAGGCGAAAGGCTTTTGCAGACAAAGGGGTGGTGGGGAGTAATTCGTGGGGAGTAATTGCACGGTTTTAAAAAAAAGGCGCTACCGAGTTTTTTGACGGGCCCGTCAAAAAGGTTTGAATATCCGTCAAAATTAGTGAGAATTTTTGACGAAAACGGTCAAAATTTTCCCCACCTCGTCAAAAAATTTTCTCGAGATCTGTTATACTGTACTTCCATCAAAGAAATTTTCTTTCCGTCAAATATTTTGACAAGCTACAGACCCGTCAAAATTTTCCGTCAAAAAAATTTAAATGGGTACTGGCAGCGTAGTAGGTCAAAAATTCGGTCAGAATAAAATTTCGACGGAAAATTAGTCCGTCAAAAAAATCGTCGAAATCATGCTGACAAGGTGCCACCTCGTTGAAAAATACCGTAGGAAATACTTTGACGGATTGTCAGTCCGTCAAAAATGATCCGTCAAACATTTTGACGGGTCAGTCAAAAAT
The DNA here is from genome assembly GCA_029747015.1 of Carnegiea gigantea. Taxonomy (NCBI): domain Eukaryota; kingdom Viridiplantae; phylum Streptophyta; class Magnoliopsida; order Caryophyllales; family Cactaceae; genus Carnegiea; species Carnegiea gigantea. The sequence continues at coordinate 578,262 of JAKOGI010000100.1, read as the reverse complement.
TACATTTCGACGAAGGTTTTTTTGACCGATATTCTTTCCGTCAAAATTACTGTCAAAAAGTACGCATTCCTTCAAAAAGTTAACTTTGACCCGTCAAAAAATCCATCAAAAAAAATACAGCATTTACGTAGTCATAATTATTATCAAGAGCAATTTCAGCAATTGTGTTATTCATAATCAAAATCATACAATGTTATTCCATCATAATTAGAATATCATTATCAAGAGCAATTTCAGCAATTGTTTAGTCAAGTTTCAAATATGCCTTTCACTCAAATTTAATTTATGGGCTTTGAGGGAGTTAACAATTTATTCTTATGTGGAATTTTTCTAACAAAAGTAATTTTATTTTTATTAGAGTAAATTTATTATTATTGTTGTTGTTGTTATCTAGCAATATTTACAGTCAGATTGGCCAAAATTTTTAAAAGAATTATATTCAGTTTACTCCCATCAAAAAAATTTAAGATTTCGCTCCTGCATGTACTATTCAATCCTGTTTTTTATTTTTAATTTATTACATAATTTAGTAAGTTATAACTCAATCCAAAATTGTCTTTTGTATTTTATAGTGGAGACTTTTAATTTCAAAGGAAATAATGAAATTTAATTAAGAAAGAGAGAAAAACGAAAGACGGTTGAAGGAAGCAGTAAGTAATCACTGATTAGATGGACATCTTTGTGGGGTGCTTTGGCAAAGACGGTTGAAGGAAGCAGTAAGTTACTTGAAAAATCTGATGGTTCATTCTTCAACTAGTAGTGTGATGAAATAATCTGATTATGGATAACAAAATATCCCATGATTGTAGGGATGACCACTTAATTCTCTCTAACAATGATTTTGCTTGATACTTGCCTTGAATTATGGAAAACAATTGCCAAGAAAATCCTCATTAGCAAAAAGAATGGGAAGTAGCCGTTGAGAATATTCATCAGCTCAAAAATTGGAAGGAGCAGTTCAAAGAATATCAAAACAAGCCAAAAACAGCTCATAGCCATTGGTTGCTGAGTTTGCTAAGATTTCAAGGGCATTGAACTGCAGTCCAAGGCATTAAACTGAAGCTGGAATCCAGATTGTGTCTAACGATTAGTTTCCAATAAATCCTCCAAGTTTTCCCTATAAATACAAAGTTGAATCATAGCTGAGGGCATCAAGAATTACAAGCACTCATTGGCATACTACTCACTCAAGCAATACATTGACATACATTATGTTTAAACTTGCTTCCTTTACATTTGAGTTGTATTGTTCATATAGAGTTGAAGGTCAACTCTACCAAGCCTAGTTGAATGGTTCGACTTGTGATTTGAAACTTAGAGTAGGGTGTACTCTAGAGTTGTAATTATCCCTCTTAATAATATCGGGTTAACTCTAAAGTTAGGGAACTCTAGGTAGGGACTAAGCCTTTTGAGGCTCAATCTCATTAACAATCGATTGTGAATTTTGTCCAGATTTACTTTTTTACATTTACTTTTCGATTGAAGAATCACCCTCAATCATCACCCTATTCACCCTTTTAGCGATCTTATAGCCTTTGATTCTTCACAAATACGTAACCTTCAAGTACTCTGTTGACAATCAGAGGAGTGCTTGATTTGAAAATTTGTCACTCGATATAGCTGACTAATGACTAAGCTATCCAGAAGAAACTGATCCTCCAATCTATTGAAGATACATGGCCGCGTTCACACAGGATGAAAGAAGAAGAAAATAGCTAAGCGGAGAGAGAAAATGAGGAGGTTGGTTCCATTAAGTTCGTCAGGGGGTCAACACTTGTGCTCCTCTCGGGGCCAGTCGGTGACCAATGATTTTGAGAGAGAAGCAGCTGATGACATTGATGATCGTTTCAAATTTGGCTTCCTTTTTTTCCTCTCTCATGTGCCTTTGATTTTTCGATCTTTGCTAGCTGTATACAACACCATTTGATATGATTGAGAGATTTTTCATGTATTGATCAGTCTTCTCCAATTTTTATTTTAGATATCTGTTCTATTTCGTAATAATATACAGCTGTAAACTGTAAAAAGATATAAGAAGTTATAAGAAAATGTAAGAAACTGTAAGAAGATGCAAGGAGCTGTAAGAAGATATAAGGAGCTGTAAGAAGATATAAGAAGTTGTTGAATATTATAGAAAATCTATATGGCATGTAAGAAGATATAAGAAGATGGAAGGAGATGTAAGAAGATATAAAAATTGTGTTAAGGATGTAAGGAGCTATAAGGAGATGTAAGAAGCTATAATGAGATGTAAACTCTTAACTAAATCCTCAAAAATGCGAAATAGAACAGAGCCATAATCTTTTGGAACTACAAGAGTCAATTTGTATATTCACAAGATAACAAATATCAAAACACAGAATAAAACTCTCTATGAAGTAAGATGTAATTATTTATTATATAGTCATAAATTATCATAACATATGAATCCCCCCCCCCAAAATAATAATAACATACCAAGCTAGTACTAAATAATAAAAACCAAAAATATGACATAGTTTAATTTTTAAAATTCGTACTTATAAAGAGAAAAGTGAAGAATAGGCATTTTTTAATTTTTTAATTTTTCTTTTGGATTCTTCAAATAAAAACGTAGTCTCAAATACTCAAATAAGCCCCGATATTGAAAAGCATCAACTGTTCAACAACGGCACCAACAACTTTACAAATCAAAAGCGCACACGTGTATGGTGTAGCTATAACTAACAACCGGCAAATATGGGTCATATCTACAAAGAATTGTATTTTCTAGAACTAGATCCAACTGCTTTCATTTCAACTTTTTGTGTTCCATTGGCTGAAAATTTTTTTTTGGGGGGGGGGGATTTTGGGATGAGGCATGACACGGGCACCCTTGTCCAGAAGCACGACCGTGTCATGCCGACCTTGGGTTTTTTATAAGCGTGATTTGTGCTTAGTTAGATAGAGTTTTTGGTAAGTTTTAGAGTTAGACTTAGCTTAGGGTTAACCATTAAAAACCCTATAACCCCATTTTGGTTGACTTTGATTCAAAATTGTAGATTTTGAAGTTCATTCAAGCAATTAAGACTAAGTTTCCTCTTCCCTTTCTCTCTCGGTTTCATATTTTGTGCTTGCTTAGATTATGTTAGTTCTTGTGTTTGATTTTGTTTAGTTAAAGGTTTAGTTTTTTTGTTAATCCATGTTTACTAGTTTGTTAGATTATGCTAGATTAATTTTCTCTCTCTAGTTTATGTTTGTATATATGGATGTTAGTTTAGTGTAGTTAAGTTTAATTGTGTTTTTTATAATGATTAATAACTAGTTTTTGTTGACTTGAATTGTGATTAGGCTTTTGATGGCTAATTAATCTTGAACTAGGCCCAACCACCCCTAATTTATACTTTCAATTAAGAGTTTTTTTCCATGCCCGTCACACTTGATGTAATGCTTCCAAGAGTTTTTTGTCCATATTTTTGGGTGGTTGATCAATAATCGGGGTTTGGACACAAAAATAGTTCGGATCCTAATTAGATCATAGAGTTCCTAGTCTCGTGGTCTAATAGGGCTAACTCTATAAAAATACATGGTTAAACCAATTAGACTAGTCTATGACCTTGAAAGAGGACTTAGTTGGTCTTTGATAGTGCAACCGACTACTTCCAGTTGTCGATATAGGTGAGTAAGACGATTAATAATATTGCACATAATATACAAAAATCTAGTCCGAATGATTCCCCATCCCTCCAATTAGATTTTACGTGAGGAAGATAAGCCCTAATCGAGCTTCAATAGACCCAAATAAGGCTTCCTTAAAAACAATTACAAATCACACATAAATAATCCTTGAACGTCAATTGGCCGAGTCGCACGCTGTGCACTTTTGCACGGACAGCCGTATGCTCCTTTGTTTGTCACTGTTCAATGAGATGCAAGCCGTGTACTCTAACACTGGCAGCCATGTGAACAATCGACTTTTTAATAGCTTGTGGAGTTTTTGCACCATCATACAAATATGCACGGTAGGTTGTGCAATGTCTAAACCTTCGTTCTTGACTTCTTCGAAGCTCTCGTCGACTCCTCGAACCTTTTCCTTAGCTCAATCATTGCTTCTTGCTCATATTTCAATTATTGATCATAGATTCTCTCAAATTTGGGCAAAAACACGATATTTTGGGACCATCCTACGCCAAACTCTGGAATCGATATTATTTCCTACAAAATAAACAAAAACAGTCTAAAATCTTAGAAATCAGTATTTATTACGAACAAAATTCCGAAAAATGAGGGTATATTTTGATTACGATATTTGGGATAGAAAAATATCGCTTTGTTTGTTTGCCAAGCCTAGCTCATGGGGAGCTCGAGTCGAGCTGAACGAAACTCCTTTGGTGATACAAGCTAAGCTCGAGCCTGATGAGTTTAGTATCATCGACTTGGCAAGCCAAAAGACAACCAAGCTTAAATGAGTGAGGTAATGAGCCTAAGAAGCTTCCGAGCCTTTCTAATAAACAAATATTAAATAGTAAAACTTTCTATATAAAGATAACTACTTTAAGTGAACGTTACTATTTATAGTCACACTATAATAGTAACATTGTGTCGCTTTTATCTCCTACTGATCTTCTTCCTTCTTTGTCTTCTCTCATTTCTTTACCATTTAGACTTTTCATCGTCTCATATGCTTATGTAAAGATACAGGTAGAGCAATTGTACCACTTGCACTAGCATAACCTTGGCCTCATTGCCGAAGGACTAATGATCCGAACAAGCCATTATCTACCAACAAACGTGACAATTATGATTATCCAATAGTCACACATGCATGCGGATATATTCACATATCGCTCTCGCATTTACTTGTGAGCCTCACTATACATCTCTGCCTAAGAAGGCAATCTACGTCCAAGTCCGAACGGCAAACTTAAATCTTAGATAAATCGAACTTAAGCTCATATCGTGAATCCTTGTCATAAACACGATTAGGCTTCAGTCTTAGACAAGCCTCAGACAAACTGAGACAAAGCTTGAGCTTCATGTAAGACGAGCTCGAACCTTATTTTACCGAGCACATGCAGGAAGCCAAGAGCTGAGCTCGAGCCCAAGACAACGAGTTAAGATTCTAGTTTGGCAAGCTTGCACTCTGCTCAACTCAAGGAGACTCTACCTATAGGCAATCCATTCTGTCATACCTTATAGCTACCAATAACCTAATTTTAACAAACCTGCAAGGTAAAATGAGCATATGAGATGAGGATGAGCTGGTTTCAAGACTTATCAAAAGATTATAAATATATATTTACTAATTTGAAATTCAAACAGATTACTCCTAAGTATGCTTAAAACCCTCAAATTAGCACGCTATAAAACTCGTGGCCATTATAATCTTAATCTGTTATACACTAGTGGTTATTTTGCCTCTAATTAATAGAGGGCTCACGACCCCTAAAAAAGAGTAATGTCTCCAAAGTCTCTATGCAAATTCTACAGTATTATTTTGTGCTATTAGATAGTCTTATTCCTCCAATAATAAGACAGTTTACCTTGTGTAGTTTTTCAATAGTTATGGAGGCAAAATAGTGATCCCAAACATGTGTCAATTCACTTGTTCATTGCAAATACAAATATAATTCTTATCTACCAAAAAAAAACTCTATCTTCAGGTCCCCCTTCCTTCAAACTTATTCATAAGGTGTGGAATCTTAGCTAAGAGGGTACTGGGTAGGAGAGATGGAAAGATAGACAAATGTGAAGGCATGAATTTTTATGATATTTGTACACGTTTTATTGTTAAGTAATTTAGA
>JAKOGI010000100.1:517500-567500 GCA_029747015.1 Carnegiea gigantea | reverse complement strand
ACTCAACTTAAGGTACATAATTGAGTAGTAGATCTAGGAGAGTGTCTCTAGATCGGGTGGCTAGCCTTAAAAGTATTCAAGGAAGCTGTTGTGGAGTCTAGGACTCAACATTATAACTTTTTAAGTGAATAAAAAGTAGAGCAGTTTAAGTCCTAAAACAGAAGAGCAATAGGTGGTCAGTAAGAGCAGTAGCAGTCGTGGGAACGCGTGTGGCCAGGTAGGCGTGCGTGTCCCACGCGTTCTACTTAGCTCTTTGACAGCCATGGGGAAACCGGAGGGGGGGGGGAGACGCGCGTGGCAGCAAATCTGTCCGTGCCTCCCCCCATTCCTTCTTTTGTTGTTCTTATTTGATTTTCTTAATATATTTTTTCTTTTTTTTTAGTAAATATATAATTTTTGAATAATTAAAAAATATGTTGTGTGTTAGAATGTGGGTCCCTAGCAAATAATTTTATTGGATGATTATAATTGGAGTTCTATGGGTTGGAGAAGTGATGGAATTCAAGTTCCAAAAAATTGAAATTTTTGCTGATGTGGCAAGATAGAGTTCCAAAATTCGGAACTTCCATGGGGAATGTTCTAATTGCTGTTGGAGAGGGCTAAACTCGTGAAAATATCACATGTTTTGCCCCTTTAATTTTTGCGTTAGTGTTGTTCAAAGTCTTTGATCACTAACCTATTTTATAGTGATTTCGCTAGCAATTTTCTGTCAACCACCCTCGCGACCCCCACTCTACGGCAACATATCTTTATCTTCGGGACCTTGATATAGTGTAAAGAAACGAGACTCACTAACACTGTCATGTTTCTTGTGTAGCTCCTGTAATGGTTATTAAAAGACCGTTAACCAGTTGCAAAGCTAAAGATAATGCTGAAAAACTCGAAACCCCCCGCCTCTTTAGGAAGCAAACACACATTAGAAGCCTTCATACTGACCTTGCGTCGAGCAGATAATCTTTGTTGATTTTGCAAGAAAACAGAAAGTTCCCAGGTTTGATATCTCCGTGAAACACATTCTTGCAACCGTACTTATTCTTCTTAATCTCCAAAAGACCACCGCAGAAGAGATATTTGTTTACGTTGTCGAGTACTTGAAGGAGACTATCATCCAATAATGAGATGACAAAAGTATTAATTCCACGAATGCAAGTATTTCTCATTCATAAATCTCCATCCAGGTTTCTTTTTTTCCATTTATAACACAATACATCTTCCCTTTCGTTTTTTCGTTCATCATACAATACATGTATTTAAAAATTTTTAAAAAAACACAGAGAGAGAGAGAGAATCCAGCATTAAATCTAACAATACCATCAAGACCTCACCCTTATCCAGGGAAAAAAACTCTGCACTTCCCCGATACACTCTCCAGATACATTGAAAAAAAGGTTTTTTTTTTTTTTTCTTTTTTAACTATACTATAGGCTCAAATGGGGGGAATATTTCCCAGGCGAGACAATGGGCAAAGGAAGATGGCATTAAAGCCGATGATGAGGGCGTAGGAGGTGTAGAGGACACAGTATTGCGCGGAGGTTGGAAAGAGAAGGCACCCGAATGTGGATATCGCCATTGATGCAAACATCAACATTAACTGTTCTGGACGACATTTAATTTTGGCTATTAACTTTGATGCTAGGTAGCTAATCTTACCCAATATGATTGATATCCACGACGAACCAGTGGCGGAAATGGCCACTGTGGGGAATGAAGAGGGGATCATGATCACCACCGCTGCGTCCCTCTGGACTGACAATGATGGATTGGAGGTTGCCGGCAGTGATGAGCATGAAGCGGTGTCGGAAGCGAGAGAGATAACTGTCTCTGCCACTGCTGACGGCAATGAATTGGAGGAAGTCGTCGGCGAGGGTGATGATGAACATGAAGCGTCTGCGGAAGCAGAAGAAAGAAGAGTCTCCGCCACCGCCGTCTTCACAGATGATGACAACGTATTGGAGGAGGTTGCCGGCGCCGGTGATGATGAACATGAAGCTGCGGCGGAAGCAGAAGAAAGAGGAGTATCCGCCACCGCCCTCTTCACAGATGATGACAATGTATTGGACGAAGTCGCCGGCGCCGGTGATGATGAACATGAAGCGGCGGCGGAAGCAGAAGAAAGAGGAATCTCGACCACCGCCATTTTCGCAGCTGATGACAATGTAGCTGCCGGCACTGATGACGAAGATGAAGGGAAGGCAGCAGCAGGAGAAAGATGGGAAGCCGCCAGGGCCCTATTCGATGGTGAATCGGGGGTAGGCAACGAAGATGAGGTGGCCGTGGCGGTGGTAGAAGCAGCAAGTGCAACCCAAGAATATAGAATTAGCCAAATAACGCCAAGCAAAACTATCACTGGGTGGGTGTTGAACGGCGTAGTTGAACTGTCATCACCAGAAACAGCACCTTGGCCGCCGTTGCTGTTGAACTTGAGCTGAACGAGGCGGAGAATTACCCCCACCAAAAAACTCACAATTGAATGCACGTACATTTTGGAATTGAGGTGAAGGCCAGGGCATTCATCCCTCCACCATATGCATGGTGTGCGTACAACTGTATGCATAGCATCTGGCATTATCAATTCCGCAGGCTCAAGCCAAAGTCAGGACCACTTCTCTCAAGTCTGAGTGTAAATCACCAAGAAAATTGGCCAATATTTTACAAGGCTCGTTCGTTTAACTAGTCCCTTTCTCCCGCAAACTTTGAATTAGAGGAATTATCCGCTCACACGGTTTGAGGTCGACTTTGATAATTACCTTAATTGATCGACATGTGCCACATACGCTACAACATGGGAAGCCTAAGCTATTGTCTCCTAGAACATTAACACTAGTCGACTTGGTTTTGGTTTCCTTAAAAGGCCCTGTTCTTTTTGGTGATGAATGTTCTACTTCTTCTCTCTCGTTTCCACTCATTCCCACTCTTTGAAATAAATATCACTGCTATCTACTCTCACCTGTTTTTATTATGATTTTTATTATTAATATTAATAAGTATTATTGTTATAATTATTATTATTAACTAATAATAATTATTATTATTAATTTTTAACCATTAGTATTAATTATTATTAACTAATAATAATATTAGTAGTTATTATTTTTAATATTAACAATAACTATTATTGTTATTAATTATTACCAACTAATTAATAAATTATTATTTGACAATTATTAATATTAATTATTATTAGTATTAATTATTATTTTTAATGATATTAATAATAATTATTACTATTCCTAATATTATTTATTATAATTTTTATTATAATTAATTATCACTAATATTAGTAATTAGTAGTTTTTGTTGAACAATAACAATAGCAAATTTCGAATGACATCATGACCAAAGCTCTTCCCAGTGCTCAGCATGGCTTCTTATCATCAAAGCTGGGACTTGTCTACTTACCACCAAGCCCAACTTGACCCCGGGGGGGAGGGGGTGTTGTTCATGAATTGAAAGAAGAATTGAAAAGAAAATGTATGAAATACAAAATTTCAAATGAAGATCTGTAATACGATCGAACCAAACACCAACCGCAATATAAATCCAATGAATGTAAAATAAAATTGCAAAACCTATAGCAAATTATGTAGTATTTGAAACAAATTATAATAGTGAAGAGTAGCAAACAAAGATAAAAGCAGTGCTTAAAAAAAAATCTAATTCTACTACTATATGTGTTCTATCATATATCATTGAAAATATTCAAAAGGAATGAAGGAAGGAGGTCAAATGAAAGAAGAAGGGGGGGAAAAAAAAAGAAATTAACTTGTCAATCCACTCAACCATATATAATCCTTTTTATACCAAATTCTCCGATATTCTAGCTTTAATTAATAACTTTTGATTTGCTAGCTTTATATTTTATTGGTACAGTTTATATCTTAATATATTGAATTAACTCCTGTTAAATTTTGACTACAATAATAGTGTTTTAATGGTAGTTGTAAAATTGTGACTTATAATATATAAATAAAAAACAAATCCAAACACTTTATATACTTGCAAATTCAATTTATTATCTATTTGGTCAAATTCTAAGAATGATTTACTAGTTCCAAAGTGCAGCTTCAATTAAACTAAGAAAACTAAACTAAATCATTATTTCCATACTGTGGCGACAAAAATGTACTAGTTAATACCGGGAACTTAAGTATTTGTCATTCATAACTTTCCGTAGAGGGTTTTTTTTCCCCTTCATTCATAATAGAACACTGCTCCCTTTCTCTCTTTCCTCTTTTTTTTTTTTTTTTCATTCATCATACTACACTCCTCGGGATACATGGAAAATTTTTTTTTTTTCAAATTTTAAAATTATACTAGAGGGTCACACGGGGGAAATATTTACCTAGCGAGGCAATAGGCAAAGGAAAATGGCATTGAAGCCGATGGTGAGGGCGTAGGAGATGTAGAGGACACGGTAATGGGCAGAGGTTGGAAAGAGAAGGCACCCGAATGAGCATATCGCCATTGATGCAAACATCAACATCAACTGTTCTGGACGACATTTAATTTTGGCTATTAACTTTGATGCTGGGTTGTTAATCTTGCTCAATATGATTGATATCCACGACGAACTAGTGGCGGAAACAGCCACCGTGGGGGATGAAGTGGGGATCATGATCACCACCGCCGCGTCCCCCGGGGCTGACAATGATGGATTGGAGGCCGGTGATGAAGAACATGAAGCAGCGGTGGAGGCAGAAGAAAGAGGAGTCTCTGCCACCGCCATCTTCACAGATGATGACAATGCATTGCAGGAAGTCGCCGGCGCCGGTGATGATGAACATGAAGCGGTGGCGGAAGCAGTAGAGAAGGGAGTTTCCACCACCGCGATCTTCGCCGATGTAGCTGGCGGTGCGGGTGACGAAGCTGAAGGGAAGATAGTAGCAGCAAGAAGATGGGAAGCCGCCACCGCGCTATTCGACGGTGAATCGGAGGTAGGCAACGAAGATGAGGTGGCCTTGGCGGTGGCAGAAGCAGCAAGAGCAACCCAAGAATAGAGAAGTAGCCAAAGAACACCAAGCAAAATCATCACTGGGTGGGTGTTGAACGGGGAAGTTGAACTGTCGTCACTAGAAACACCACCTTGGTTGCCGTTGCCGTTGCCGTTGAGCTTGAGCTCAAGGAGGTCGAGAATTACCTCCACCAAAAAACTCACAATTGAATGCACGTACATTTTGGAATCGAGGTGAAGGCCATCCTCCACCATCGCCTGTGTGTGTATATAGGCATCTGTCATTATCTACTTGCGTGAAATTTCTGTCAAAACAAGATTCAGCTCAGGGCGCCAATTGCTAGTCATGTTCTGTGATTTGGTAGCCTCGTGGGCCCCTGGACGGTGATAATAGAAGGAGAAGGCCAGGAGGTTGGAAAAATAACTGTTGGCGGAAAAATCTTGTCTTCAATTTCTGCAGGGAGGCTGTGGAGGGGAGATTGGAAGATTTAAGACAGATAAATCACGGTAATATTGTCAAATAATATGCCTTTGATTTTGCAGTCTTTGCTGATTTTATACAAAGCCATTTGACGTAATTGAGAGACTTTTGGTACATTGAGCAGTCTCCCCCAATTTTATTTTAGATAATCTTTTAATTTATTCGAATTTATATTGTAGATACCGAATGACTCCTTAATTTTTAATGAAATTATCGCTTCTTTCTGGCGCAAAAAAAAGAAATAAGCCCAGATTAGTCTAATTCAATAAATGTTAATTCTAATAAGTTCATTATTTATAATATTTTGTACACGTTTTACTGTAAAGTAATTTAGATTTAAGGATGAGCAAGGTTCTCAAGTACCTTAGAATCTGTCCGGAGTTGGTCAAACTGTTATGGCTTCGGTTCCTAAAAAAGAAGAACTAGTCTAATTGGTTTCGGTTTCGGTTTCAGTTCTCACAATTGGATGCAGGTGCATTTTGGAATTGAGGTGAAGGGCATTGATCCACCACCATGCATGGCGTCTTGATATATATCATCTCGCATTATCAACTACTCACGCTCAAGCCACACTCAAAGCCGCCAAGTATGAGCACATCTCTAGTCTAAATGTACCCCACCAAAGGAAAAATGGCCACTTTTTACACTTTGATTGCCCTATTGCTTGTAGGATTGTGACTTCATGGTTAGTGTTCATAATTACATAATCTTGCATTTTTTGCCCCCATGCCACTTTTGTGTTCTACTTGGTTGGCTTCCCCCCGGATAAATATTAGCATTAATACAAAAAATATTTGTAATGAAAGCCAAGCATGAATAATTACATGTGTTCAAACATAAGGAAGCTATTCAACTTTCAAATAAATAATACAAATTTTATTACTGCTCGATTTCAAAGCTATAACAGTCTTATCATGAATAATCTTCTGTGACATAATATTTTTATTGTTGATAGAAGATTTGATGTATATGAGCACCCAAATGACTAAGTTAGGTTATCTTTTGTAGTTTTAGTTAAGAAAGAAAGGAAACAAAGGAAGGATAGGTTCAAGGTTGAGTTTGAGATAATCCAAGAAGGAGCCACTCAAAACCAATTCTTGGACAAATTCCTTTACTCTTTTTAGGATACAGAAATGAATCACTACCTAGAGGAGTTTAGGAAATTAGAACACCACTTGAGTTTGCCAACACTCAAGATATAGAACTAGATTTGCTCTCACACTTTGAAAGAACACTTCAAAACTGAATTGTATTTCTTGAATTCGAATGTAGATGATTAACTGATGCAAACAACTCGACACTATGGCCTTATATAGGACTGGCCTTACACTTGAAAAGATACGAACATACTTATGAATAGACACTAATGAAAAGAAAGCAAAATACAAGGAAGTAAAAAGGAAAACATGCACACGGCTAAGTGAACCATGTATCTAACTTAATGATGCTTGAGTGAAATGAACCCATCAGCTTGGGGAGTCATGTTCCCACTTGAAAAGACACATCTCAACCTTGGGAGAAAGGGGGAATGTAGCTTGAGCAAAGGGGGATGCAGCAACCGGCTTTAGGAGTGAAGATGCATGTATGCATATTCCGGTTATTAAATGCATTCACACCTGCAGCAAGCCCAACTTCCAGGAGGCATATCTCTCTGAATACTAAATCAAATTAGATGATCTTGGGCTTGTTGGAAAGCCTAGGATGTCTAATTTCTAGGAAATCCAATTTTATTACAATTGGACTAGCCAATCAAAAGTTATGGCCCAAATAGGGAAGGCTGTCCAAACTATCCTGCGCCAAGATACCGTGTGCTTGTGGGCTAAACTTGACCAACCAAATGAACTCTAATTTAAGCGTGGTTGGTCTTGTTAGAAAGATCATTTCTTAGACTTGATTAATGTAAGGACCATTAGAATTTTGGCCCATTACATTTTGCTGCAAAAGGGTAACAAAAATCGGGTGTGAGGAGGATGAGCTAGGCGTGAGTTCAAAGGGTACGTTCAGAGCTTTTCTGCATATGATGGCGATCTCATTGACTTCTTTTGGCTGCTTGTGATCTTCCTTGAGCTTAATAGGAGTAGTGGAGTTTACAGGCATGGAGCATAATGCTCTTGATCCCCATTTGGGAAACCCCTTGGAATAAGGCACTTTGAAATTCAAAACAAACTCCACAAAGTGTCTTGTATCATAGAACTCAAATAATGAGACCAAATATAAGTGTTTCCATGTATGATCTTGTTTGGCCTTTTCCTCCCTTGAAGTTGAGCTTGAGGAATGAAAATGATGCATATGAAAATATGCATCATACTCCCCGAGTTGTTTGGAGTTTGTCCTCAAACTTGAGAGTTCTTTTTTCTTCTCATACAAGAGGGCATATTTATGGAATGGGGTCCTTTGTGGATAAAAACCATAGGACATCTCTTGAAGAGCAGTATGATCATGGGGTTGATAAAAGAGGGTAAGGGGAGGGTAGAAACTAGGGTTAGACTCGGTTGGGAGAAGAGAGGTGAGTAAGAGATTCTTTTGTAAGGCTTTTTGTGGTTTGGAGGTTTGGAAAGGTTGAATGGAGTTAGGTTCATGCTCATCAAATCTTGGAGGTAGGCTCCAAATTACCTCATTATCTACTTCATCATAGGAATCAAAGATGGGAGGTAGATCAAAGTTAACGTCACTATTTTCTTGATAATAGTCTTCTCCAGTTAAGACAAATGGATAGCTAACTTCTTTTTCTTCCTTCATGGCTGCTTCCCATTCGGTCAAGGTGATGAATTCCTTGTTGGGGCAGTCCGAGGATGCATGACCAAAGCCTTGACACTTAGAACACCTTTTAATACTCATGCTAAAACTCATGGCAGGACCTGATGTGTATAGGGCTGATTTGTGGATGTGTTTGGGTTTGGAAGCTTGGTCAAGTAGGCAACCTAGGCTCTGATACCAAATGATGTATATGAGCACCCAAGTGACCAAGTTAGGTTATGTTCTGTGGTTTTAGTTAAGGAAGAAAGGAAACAAAGGAAGGATAGGTTCAAGGTTGAGTTTGAGATAATCCAAGAAGGAGCCACTCAAAACCAATCCTTGGGCAAATTCCTTTACTCTTTCTAGGATACAGAAATGAATCACCACCTAGAGGAGTTTAGGAAACTAGAACACCACTTGAGTTTACCAACACTCAAGATATAGAACTAGATTTACTCTCACACTTTGAAAGAACACTTCAAAGCTGAATTGTATTTCTTGAATTCGAATGTAGATGATTAACTGATACAAACAACTCGACACTATAGCCTTATATAGGGCCGGCCTTACACTTGAAAAGATACGAACACACTTATGAATAGACACTAATGAAAAGAAAGCAAAATACAAGGAAGTAAAAAGAAAAACATGCACACGACTAAGTAAACCATGTATCTAACTTAATGATGCTTGAGTGAAATGAACCCATCAGCTTGGGGAGTCATGTTCCTACTTGAAAAGACACATCTCAGCCTTGGGAGAAAGGGGGAACATATCGTGAGCAAAGGGGGATGCAGCAACCGGCTTTAGGAGTGAAGATGCATGTATGCATATTCCGGCTATTAAATGCATTCATACCTACAGCAAGCTCAACTTCTAGGAGACATATCTCTCTTAATACTGAACCAAATTTGATGATCTTGGGCTTGTTGGAAAGCCTAGGATGTCTAGTTTCTAGGGAATCCAATTTTATTGCAATTGGACCGTCCAATCAAAAGTTATGGCCCAAATAGTAAAGACTGTCCAAACTGTCTTGCGCCAAGATACCGTGTGCTTATGGGCTTAACTTGACCAACCAAATGAACTCCAATTTAAGCGTGGTTGGTCTTGTTAGAAAACTCATTTCTTAGGTTTGATTAATGTAAGGACCATCAGAATTTTGGCCCATTATATTTTGCTGCAAAAGGGTAACAAAAGCCGGGTGTGAGGAGGATGAGCTAGGCGTGAGCTCAAAGGGTACGTTCAGGGCTTTTCTGGATATGATGGCGATTTCCTTGGCTTCTTTTGGCTGCTTGTGATCTTCCTTGAGCTTAATAGGAGTAGCGGAATTTACAGGTATGGAGCATAATGCTCTTGATCCCCATTTGGGAAACCCCTTGGAATGAGGCACTTTGAAGTTCAAAACAAACTCCACAAAGTGTCTTGTGTCATGGAACTCAAATAATGGGACCAAATATAAGTGTTTCCATGCATGATCTTGTTTGGTCTTTTTCTCCCTTGAAGTTGAGCTTGAGGAATGAAAATGATGCATATGAAAATGTGCATCAAGATCTCATAATTCATACCATAGTTATTTCAAATAAATCTAATTCATCCAATATTTTCATCAACACCAATTAACCACAACTCCCGTAAGAATTGTAGTATTCTTGTACCAACCTTCTTTCGCTTTTTTTAAGTCCTTTGAACCATTTAGCATTTTAACTAAAGAAAATAAACAGAATTTGAGCTACCATTTTGTCGGGGGAAAAAAAATCAATATAGCTTTTGTCCAAAATTTGGTCAATCCTTAAAAGAAACTTAACATAAGTAACAAGCTAAGGTCTTCAATCATGACCTGACGACATCATCTAATAGGGAATGTCTAAGAACATAAGTTAAGATGAGTACAAATAATTTCGATTCCATAGAAATAAGCCCAAATTAGTCTAATTCAATAAATATTAATTCTCATGAGTTCATTTTTTATGAAATTTTGTACAAGTTTTATTGTCAAGTAATTTAGATTTAAGGGTGATTAAGGTTCTCGAGTACCTTAAAACATGTTCAAAGCTGGTCAAACGGTTACGGTTTCGGTTGTTAGAAAAAAGGAACCGATCTAATCGGGTTTAGTTTTGGTTTTCGTTCTCAAAAAATACACCCAGAACCAGAATGTGGAACTTGTTTAGAGAGAGGAAAATGAAATTTTTTTTATTTTTACTACTTTTCGTTTGTTTTTCTATTCTTTTTCTATTTGATTTTTTTGTTACAAAAATTGACTCTTCAAATAGAAAATTTAATACAATATCAGTTAATTTACTACTACTAGTTGAAGAATAAATCATCATTTTCTTCAAGTAGATAAGATAAAAAAAAAAATACAATCTTAATAAACTAACTTTCTTTTTTGTTTAAAGATAGAAGATGAACGTAGGAAAAGATCAAATAAATGACAAAATTTAATTTATTAAGTTCTATAATTTAAACATTATACATGATTGATGCCCTGTAATCAGAACCGGAACCTCATATTATGGTTTCGATTTTCAAAAAGATAGGAACCTATTTAACTGGTTCCAATTTTAATTTTTAAACTTTTTATATAAATTTAACATCGATGTACGTAAATTCAATTTATGCAAGTGTAGTGAAGTAAGTTGGAAAAAGAAGCTCATGCATCTTCTTTCGAACTTTTTTTTTTTTTTTTTTTAATGGTAAGTTCATTTAAGTTGAAATCTGCAAACCCGACGCCAGCACTGCTCTTTTCAGGAACGTCCTATCAAAAGGATGGATGTGATGCTGCTACTTATGTAGAATAAAAATGGCATTTGATCAGTAACGACCGTACTATGATGATTCCAAGTGGCTGTGGGTCGTTGTCGCCAAGCTACATGCATACTTGTTAAGTTGGTGGGGACACGTCAAAGCCCCAAGAAAACGTGGCATCTCATCAGTCATCACTCCGGCTTCCTTAATTTCGGCGGTCATTCTTTTTTCTGTCTTTCATTATTAAATTCCATTGTCTCCTTTGAAATTAAAAGTCCCTACTATGAAATACAAAGGACACTCTGGCATTGAGTTGCAACTTATTTCATAATGTAATAAATTGAAAATAAAAAATAGGATTGAATAGTATACTCAGGAGCAAAAATTTTTTTTATTGGAGTAAACTGAATATAATTCTTTTAAAAATTGTGGCCAACACGAATTTAAATATTACTAGATAACAATAACAATAATAATAATAATAATAATAATAATAATAATAATAACAAAAATAACAATAACAACAATAATAATAATAAAGCTGTACTTATAATAAAAATAGAATTATTTCTGTCAAAAAAATTCCACATAAGAACAAATATGTAATCTTCAAGTACTCTGTTAACAATTAAAGTAGTGTTTGATGTTTCAATCATTTATTGTAAACTAAAAGCCTTTGAAAATTTATCTCTCGATGTAGATGACTAATGACTAAGCTATTTAGAAGAAACTAATCCTCCAATCTATTGTGAAATCTTGTCTTCAATATCTTCATTGCTAAAAATGCAAATATGCCCTCTCTGTGGTGGTTGTGTAGATTGGAAGATTTAAGACAGATAAACCGCAGTAATATTATCAACTAATATGCCTTTGGTTTTCCAATCTTTGCTGACGTTATACAAAACCATTTGATATAATTGAGAGGCTTTTCATACATTACTAGATAACATGTATCGATTCACTTGTTCATTGTGATCCCAAACATGTGTCAATCTTTGCTAACTTTGTACAGTTTACCTTGTGTGTAGTTTTTCAATAGTTATAGAGGCAAAATAGTGAGCCCAAACATGTGTCAATTCATTTGTTCATTGTAAATACAAATATAATTCTGGTTCTTATCTACAAAAAAAAAAAAGAAAAGAAAGAAAACAAACAAGATTAAAGCAAGAACTAATAGTTAGTTTGTCTAAATTGTTTCATATGTGCAATCCAATCCATGTGAAAATCTATGCGGATACAAGAAGCCTGTTTCCTATAATAGAGTTGGTTGAAGAGGTACCACTCTTATTTTCTTAAGTAAGCTCTTGTATGCGACATGTGTGAATGGGGAATACCAAGAATACGGTAACTCGTATCTTTTATTGTTTGACAGTTAGCTCCACTCTAATAATCGATGAATGATGACTTAAAAAATTTGTTTCTTCATGACTATACGAAAATCCTACCATTTTATGGCCTCAGATGATCATTTCTTTTAAATCATGAAGGCTTTACAATTCTAATCCAATAAAGACCAAAAAAAAAAAAAAAAAAACCTAACTCTTTCTTATTTATTTTCCCGTTTCTCATGGTTTGGGAAAATGTAGCCTTAATTACCTAAAATTGTTATTAATGGAGCATACGAATAAGTACTTAATTTTCACTTGACTTCGAGTTGTACAAGAATAGTCAGCAATAATTGATTTGTGGATAACAATGCCTAAATGTTGAGAGAAGAATGTGGTCACTTAAAACCCTAATTTTCATGGAGTTTTTATGATAGTTATGACGAAAGACATCTAGATCATGATGTTATCATTTAACAGACTCACAGCTTTTATTCACAGGTAGGTCACTTGTAATTGCTTTCCAGTAAATTCAATTTTTGTACAAAGTGGAAATTGTCTGATATTGATAAAATACAAAGAATATGAAAGTAGACAATATTCCACATTGATAAATTAAAGGGCTCGAGCATGTATATAAGCTTGCGAGTTACTCCACTCATTGCCAATTAATTTTGAATTGGAAACTTGGGACCTCATTTAAACTTGTATACATGATTCGTTTATTAATGACCCAATTAATATATAAAATTTAATAACTTTCGAACAGCCATAAATTACAATCTCAATCTTTGATTTTCGGCATAGATGAGGCCTACCTCTAGACCTAATTGCATGTCTCCGCCAAGCAATTCCGTAAGCGAATTCTACAATATATCGTATGCTCAATTACAGATGGAGAATATCCTACAAATGCAGTTTCTATTCGAAGAATCAACAAAGAGAATCTCGCTCGAGCAAATATTCTTTTCCCAAGCACTAGTTTCTCAACTGGAACCTGGAGCTCATGTAAGCTAAGTTCAATTAATTTTCATAATTTATGAAAAATAATGGATACACAAATGTGCCTAAGTTTACACCCCAAAAAAAGAACACAATCACGCCCATGTGTCTGAAATCTATATAACTTTAAAGGGCAAGTTTGAATTATTTTTCAGCTTGGATTATACAGACTAAAGTAAAATACCTCTCTAAACTTTATCTGCTCCGTTAGGGATGGCAACGGGGCGGTTTGAGTCGTACCTTTACCCATACCTGTTTTCAAAAATCGTACCCGTATCAATCGAGTATTAAAAAATAAAACCCATACCCATAGTCATCGGGTTTTGCGGGTTTGCGGCTTTTGTTCGGGTTCACATAGAGAATAAAAATTGATACCCATATGAAACCCATATCCAAGTACGATATATATTTTTGTCATCATAAGATTGCAACGTTGTGATATTTTGAGAATATATTGTTCAGAAATGTGAAATCAAATACACTATTGATTAATTTTTTTATTAGAATGGTTTGGATTGGATTTAAACTAGAAAAATATTAATCGAAAATTATTTTCTTATCTTATTACGAAAATGGGTACGGGCAGGGTACGGATATGGGGTGGGTAATGGCTACACCCGTACCCGTACCATAACCATACCCGTTTTTCAATACCGGCCCCATACCCATTTAAAACCCATTTTCACCACCCATTTAGGTTTTAAATGGGGCGAATTTTACGGATTTTAATTGGGTACGGGTTTCATTGCCATCCATATACTCCGTTTATGTGGAGTAGTAAGTAGTTTGTGGTTTTTAAATCTAGGGCAAATCGAAACCAATGGCTCTTAATTTTACAATTTAAGGGTAAGACTGCTATATCAGATCCCCCACACCAATTCAGGTGGCAGAATTTTTGGGGTTTTGGATTTGGATTTCAATTTGAACTCACACACATCCATGTATGCATGTGCGTATGTATGTGTATGTGCGTGTGTCTATATATATGTTAGATAAATAGGACTGTCCTGGAATGCGGAATTATCTGTCGGGAATAGCCCACGTCGATCTAAATACAAGGCGGCTACTAGAGTCATCTTTGGGATTTACGTCCTAGACCCGAAAACCCCCGTGGATGGTTAGGCAGCCGTGAGAGGGGAAGATGAGAGACTGTGAGAGTGTTTATTTTGCGTAACCCTAATTGGCCCGTAATTCCCCCTTATATAAGCAAGGGGAAGGACTATTAGGTTTGCCGCACTAAGCAGCTGATGTGGCAGTCGGGCCTAAAACATTAGCCCCGGTTAACAGCTCCCCTTCGGCCACATAGGCCACAAAACACACGCTCTCCACGAATCACAACTTTTCACGCGATATTGCGAATCCCTTATGCCATGATATATCATATGATTGTATACTTGTAACGCCCCTAACCCTATGGTTAGGAGTGTTGGCGTTTTTCTTTTAAACCTAGGATGAAACGGACAGAGTTTCCCCTGAAACTTGACAATTTCCCAGGCTTAAAGTCTTACAATAATTTCCCTGCACTGAAGAACAGTAATAAAGGGCTTAACTATAACTCAACGGCTACCCGCTGAAGTTCACAACTCTACGGGCCACCCGCCCGGAGCACCACAACCAGCGCAGTTCAATGCTTAAATAAATGAACAAGAAAAAGTACAGCCCTGGGCAACTTAGATCGTGGCTCATACGGTCTTACAGAGCGACTCTAAATGAAATGCAATACAGGCACACATAGCTGAAATTACACGTCGTTACATCATAATACATTTTACAGTTCACATCCAAGCTCATAACTTTACTCTTAAGACAACAACGACTCCATCTCAGCTTACGTGGACCGGCTTTTACCTGGTATTTTAGAAACCTGGGAAGGGAATAATAATAAATGGGAATGAGCAATCATCGCTCAATGAATAACCCCCTCTTCCTAAATAATACTTAAATGCAATAATAACTTACGACAACTGTTCGTAATTTCTTCTCTTTGAAGAATTCACCGATTGTACAGTATGCTTTAATCATAATGCAAGCTTTTGCACCATCCGCTTGAACTTGAAAGTAACTATACTTGATAAACTTACCATGAGACTTACATACGATCGCATAAACGCAATGAAAATCGAGGAGTTTAACCCCTAAATACCACTTGCTGGAAATCTGTTACGAAAATCACTAAAAATCTTATATACATTGCTTAGTACATTAATAAGGCTTATTTCGTACATGTAATTTATGTCGTACATAGTCATTAAATGTCGTTGAAGATGCTGTCAAGTAATAAACTATATGACTGTAATAATAATATTAAAACCATCATCATGTTCACTTGCGATGAAGTTACTACACCAAGGATTTCACTACACTGCACAGTGACAGGTCCTATACAGGAGCAATTCCCTTGCTAAAACATGAAGCAATAACCATATGGTGAAACAGATACTATGTCATGCGATTAGTAGAATCTCTACATGCTTATTAGCGGAACTGTAGGATATATAAGCTTTAAATTCTCTACCTATTGGTAGAACTACAGAACTATACCACAATCGATGAACTATAAAACATTTGATAGGACTATACATATGAAGCGTTGAACTTTGAATCATCTGTGCACTGGAAGGACTATGAATTTTGAACTTTGAACTCTGAACTTTGGAACTTCTGCCTATTGGCAGAGCTATGAACTTTGGACTTTGGAACTTCTGCCTATTAGCATAACTCTGAGCTTCGAATGGAATAACTATGAACTTTGAATGACATAACTATGAACTTTGAACTTTGAAACTCCTGCCCATTGGCAGACCTGTGAAACACTTAACGCGGAGGTCTCTGCCTACTGATGGGGCAATGAACACTGAACTCTGAAACGTTAAGTTTGAAGTTCTATGTAACCTTTAAAAAGGAGACAGTGGACTGGTTACGCTAAAAATTCGATTGATGCAATGGAACCATGCTCATTATTCAATGAAAATAGGCGACCGATGAAACATTTAGGAATACTTAGAGGCTAGATAAATAAACGTTCATAACTATATCATTCCTATGCAAGCATTATAGACGATGAAAACATGTAATCGATGAACTATATATATAATCGATAAACTTTATATGGTCGATAGCTTTATATAATCGATAAACTCTATATGACTGATAAACGAATAAATCAATAAACCTTAGAAAATCAATAAACCACATATAAATCGATAAACTTTATTCACTCAATGAACTTTCTATATTTGATAACAGTATATCATCAGTAAACTTGCTATGATTGATAATTTTATATAATCAATAAGCTGTATATAAAATTGCTAAACTTCCCATGATTAATAGTCTATATCTAATCACTAAACTTTATATAATCGATAAATCGCTAAATTTCATATAAATCAATAAATCACTAAACTTTACATAATCAATGAATCGCTCAACTTCATAAATCGATGAATCGATAAACTCATATACATCGATAAAGCGCTAAACTTCATATAAACCGATAAATCACTAAGCTTCATTTAAATCGATAGATGTTATATAATCGAATTCATTTCCAATAATCGATAAACTATATATATTCGATAAACTTGGGCAATACGATCGATATATATACTAGGCCTCGTTCAGTTTACACTACAGTTTTCTCAAATCACTAATACTCAGTTCCAATTCAACTTGAATGAACTATAATCGATAAACTTTCATCAAAATTAACAATAAATAAGAGTAAGAGGGAACCCACCTCGAATCCAAACTAAAGGACCCGTTTTAGGGTTCGATTTGGGTGGCTCGATGCGGGCTCGGTTCGCCCCTTTGCTCCCCTTCTGCTGGTCTCCTTCCTTCCTACCGAACCGCCGTCGCCGGCGGCCGTGGAGGAGCCGCCGAGACACCGCCGGCGACCTCCCCCGCGGAACCATTTCCCTCTCCCCTGCGTCTGCCTCTGCCTCTCTCTCTGGCCCGACCGGGGGCGTCGACCGGGGTGGGGACGGTCGGGCGTGCGTCGGCCGGTTGCCGGTGACACCGCCGGGGCCTCCCTCACCCTCTCCCGGCGTGTGTGTGTGGGTGGCACGGGCAGGGGTTGAAGGCCACCCCCCTCTCTCGATGCTTCTCTGCCCGAAGAGAAGGGGCTTCGGCCCCTTTAAATTTTTTTTTCTTTTTCCTTTTTCTTTTATTCTTGCTGGTGATTGATAATAACACCCACCCACTGTACCCTAAATCCAAATTTTCCGACCTCCAATCTTAAACTGTAAGCATTAATATAATCATCGGTCGATTATTCGCTTTTTGATTATATTAAGGTTCGATTCAATAAATTGTAGGATGGTTCCCACAGTTCGACATTCTAATCGTATTCAGAAATCTGTTCAATGTAGTGGCCGATAATAATCCTTAATACCAATAAAGCTAATAATAATGAGAATACTAATATTCCTTTCAATAAAATCAGTACTCAGGCAGACTTCATCGATATTAGCTCAATTTATAACGATATGAATCGGCTTAACGAAGGGGATAAAGTCCCGGGTGTTACAATACTTAATATAATCGCCCAAGTTGATATTGGTGATGATGGATGGACTTTTCCTTAAACGTTCATGGTATTACATGTCATCTTAACTACTTTCCTAACATGCTCTGGTCAAACCGTATACATCGTGG
The DNA here is from genome assembly GCA_029747015.1 of Carnegiea gigantea. Lineage (NCBI taxonomy): Eukaryota > Viridiplantae > Streptophyta > Magnoliopsida > Caryophyllales > Cactaceae > Carnegiea > Carnegiea gigantea. The sequence goes on along the minus strand of JAKOGI010000100.1, from coordinate 549,604 downwards.
TCCTTGAAAAACACATTAAAGTAGCAATATCAAGCTTAAACTTCATACCATAGCTTTAAGTCAAAGGGTCATTGTCTATAGGGTCACACAGTGACAAAAGATAGGGATGTCAATTGTCACTCTGTGTATGCTCATCTTTTAAGTACACACAGTATGAGATGAGTGTCATGACATAGCTCCCACTCAACTAGGCTCCTCACTCTATATGCCATGCTAATCGCCAGTCTAGATTTTCACCCAAAAAATCTAACTTGAGTCACTAGATTAACATACTAAATGTCAATCTTGATACTCAAGATTCAACTTTTAAAGGCTTCAATATGAAATCATATCTCATATTCGACTCCCTTGAGTCTCATCTTAGACTTACTAAGGTGACTATATCTTATCACATTCATACACTTCCAGTATGGGTAATCAATATTGCACACTCAGTGTCAATATAATTCAGTCTCATCCTGCCCGCTACTCAAGCATTAGGGCGATTGTCTGTGTGACTAGGCCAATCTGAAGTCTGTGACATTTGAGTATGCCTAACACGCAACAATAAATTATGAGCATTTTGCTCATTGCAAAAGAATTTTGTCCATCATATGACAAGATATTTCCCGAAACTGAACCTTACGAATCCCTAGACTCAACATATAAATTTTGAACGTGTTACTAGAACTAGGTTTAGTCAAAAGGGACATAGACACCTTCTTAGTGTACACATACTTTATGGCAATGTCTTTTGTCTCTATTGTGACAAGCAACACAATCTGCCCCCATAGCTAACATTGTTGTGCAGTTTTTTGCTTGTTACTGTATCATGACATGGCTCTCCCACCGAGGGTGAAGGCATGTCCTGACGTTGACTTAGACTCCTTCGAATCACTACCTTAATCGACATTTTGAGGATCCTCTCAACTTGAGATCTCCCCCTGATAGCGTAAGACCAAGTCAGCCGTACCACGAAGGTATCGCTCGACTGCAAGTCTTGGGTTACTCTGGTAATGACTTACCAAGCCAACCGCAATGCAAATATCAGGTTTTGTACATAACATGACGTACTTTGAGTTTCTTACGGAACTAGCATCAGGGACATTGCTCATTTCCTCCTTTTCTTTGTCTGTTTTTGGGCATTGGTCGAGACTCAAGGTTAAACCCTTCAACTGGAGTGTCTATGGGTTTAGAATAATGCATACGAAAGCGTTCTAAGATTTTCTTGATATATGCCTCTTGGATCATACCTAAAAGTTTCTTAGGATGATTTCTGATTATTTCGATGCCTATGACATACCTGACTTCACTCATGTCCTTCATCTCAAAGACGGAGGACAACCACCTCTTAGTGGCTTCGATCATCTCCAAGTTGTTCCCAACCAGTAGTATGTCATTAGCGTAAAGCGTAAGAAACATAATCTGCCTGATTGATCTTTTGATATACACACAGTGTCTTCCGAAACTATGGATAAGCTAAACAAAGTTGTAGCCTCATGGAATCTTAAGTACCAAGATCTGGAGGATTGCTTAAGACCATATATCGACCTTTTAAGATGACACACCTTGTCCTCTTGTCTGTTTAATACAAAATCAATGGATTGATCCATATATATCTCTTCATCAAAGCTACCATTGAGGAAAGCAGTCTTTACATCCATTTGAAACAACTATACGTCCAAATAGGCAACCACGGCTAGGAGTAGGCAAATAGAGGCAAATCTCATCATAGGAGAAAATGTTTCTTCATAGTCTACATCTTCAATTTGTGTAAACATTTTCGCTACTAAACGTGTCTTGAACTTATCGATCGAACCATCTGCCCTACGTTTTATCTTGAAAACTCATTTATTTCTAATAGATTTACGTTGGGGTGGAAGATTAACAAGTTCCCAACCTTGTTTCTCATCATCGAGTCCATCTCATCCATCATGGTGTCTATCCACTCTTTGTGCTTTAGTGAGACAATCCCCTCTTAATAAGAGGTGGGCTCCTCAATTTCCAAGGGAGCACCTAAGAATATTGCCTCTTCGATTTGGAAATATCATCGAGAAAATTTTTCACGCTCACGCTTTTAGATCATGGGACCTTCACTGTTTGTCTGCCTAGGTGAGGCATCCATCCCCCCTTTTCTAAGAGGTATGGAACCCTAACAATGTGGAGACTCACCCCCACTATCCCTTTGGGGCGTGAAATCCTGAACATGTAGATTAACTGCATGTTCAGTAACCGGAGATTGACTACGGATCTCACTTATAGGCTGACTCTCCTCATGTATAGGAGATTGAGGACGAATCTCATTTTCCTGAGCAGATAAGTCTCCCCCATCCCTTTTGGGTAGAGGAAGCATACCATCTTCGGTGGCTTGGTTAGAGTCCAAATTCTTTCCCTCACTGATAGATGGTTAGATGTCTTGCTGTGACTCAAACAGTTCAATATCTTTCTTGATTTCACCAATGGTTGAGAACTCATCCTCAAGAAAGTTGACATTGCGGGAATCTATTTCTGTTCATTAGATTGTGCGGGATATCTAATGAACATCATCTTGGTGGCTCTTGGACCAAATGTTCCATGTTTGTGAGTAGGGTTATGCACATAGCTGGCCGAACCCCATGGGTATAAATGGTCCAAGGATGGCTTCTTACTAAACCATAACTCATATGGTGTGGTAGGTTTACTCTTACTTGGCACACGGTTAAGGATGGAGGTTACCATGAGCAACGTATTCCCCCAAAACTAATTGGGAAGTTCGCATGTGCCATCATTGACCTGACCATGTCACATTACTTCCTGCGGTACGTAACACCGTTTTGTTGTGGGGTGCGTGAAATCGTTAGCTGTCTTGATATACCTTTTTCTTCACAAAACTCTCTGAACCTATTAGAGAGGTATTCACGATGTCGATCAGTCCGAAGATTTCTAACTCTTCATTCCAATTGAGTTTCTACTTTTGTTATGAAGTGTTTGAACATATCGAGTGCCTCGTAATGATGAGATGGTAGGTACACATACCCACGTCGTGAATAACCATCTATAAGAATGATGAAATAGATAGTCCCATGACGTACCTCAACGTTCATGGGTCCGCAAATGCTTAAATGGACTAATTATAAGGATTAGATGCTCTAGAAGCCTCACCAAAAGGCTGTGCTTTGCCGGCTAGACATTACTCACTTAGGCAACTTAACCCTAGTGAGTTGATCTAAAAAGACCATCTTTAGTTGGCTTGTTCATTCTACCTTGACTCTCATGGTCAACGCAGGTATGCCTAAAAATAGAGTTCAAAGAAACTGGTAAAGATGAAAGATGTCGAGATAGATGGAAATCGAGAGAAAACAAATATCTGAACTAAAAGGTACAAAGGTAAGCTGCACCCTAAGAGCATAGAGAGCGTCGTGGAGGAACAACTTATTTCCTTAACGGGGTTTGAGCTGAAATGTGGCTATGTCAAGGACATGTTCCTCGCTGTCATCCCCAAAGACAACAGTCTATGAACCCATCAAGTAACGATGAAGGTCCACAAAATCAGCTCAGCCCTGAACTATGTGTTTGGTTGCTCCCATGTCTACAGTCCACTAAGGAAGAAAGTTTGGTAACTACTACTTGGGAGCACACATGTTGTTCAGGTGTAACTGTGAAAGAACTATGTGTTTGGTTACTCCCATATCTACATGTTGAATGTGAAATTTTAATAATTTAGGTCAAGCAAAATTAATATTCTTTAAATTCTGAAAAGGTAAAAGGGTGCCATGACGATAAAAGCTACGAAACACTAAAAAAACATGTGCATGCGTTGACCTTTCGTCCGATCGATATCATCCCAAATATATATATATATATATATATATATATGTATATATATATATATATATATATATATATATATATATATATATATATATATATGTATATATATGTTATATATATGTATATATTGTGTATATATATATATATACACACACCACATATATATATATATATATATATATATATATATATATATATATATATATATTATATATATGTGTGTATATATATATATATATATATATATATATATAGATATATATATATATATATGTATATATATATATGTATGTAATATATATATATATATTATATATATATTATATATATATGTATATATATATATATATATATATATATATATATATATATATATATATATATATGTATATGTATGTATGTATATATATATATACATACATATATATACTACATATATATATATATATATATATAATAGTATATATATATATATCTATATATATGCATATATATACATATATATATATATATATATATATATATATATATATAATATGTATATATATATATATACATACATATACATATATATATATATATATATATATATATATATATATATATATATATAAAATAAGGGTCACGTGGGTTTGTGAGCTGTCAGAGACAAAAAGCAAAATGCCAACTTGCATGTCAGGCACTTGCTTGTAATTTGCATTGACATAGAGGAATTGTGTGGTTACCCAAAAAAAAAAAAAAAAACCAACAATAAAAAAAAGGGGAATGACACTGAGGGGGGTTAAGAGTTAGTGGGTTGTGGGGTTGGCAGTTGCCCACGTTTTCTTCCCATTGTCTTGCATGGTGTAGAGGAACAGAGCAGAGAGAGAGAGAGAGAGAAAGGCATAGGCCAGAGAAGGTGAGGAAGAAAGCAAAGAGTGAAAACAGAGATAGAGAATAACAGAGATAGAAGTCTCAGATCATAAAGGAGGAAAGAATTGTTCAAACCCAACACAATCAACTTTTCCTTTCTGGGGTAAGAAGACCATGAATTGAACCCCATCGTCACTTCTCATTCATTTTCATGTCCACCAAGTCGATTCTTCCATGGCCAAGTACAAGAAAACCAACTTGTCATGCAATCAAAAAGGCCAAAGTGGGTCACAAATACATCAAACGATTTTAGCAAATTCTCAACCTTGTCCAACCTCTCAAACAAAAATTGGATCTTACCGGGTCTCGGGTTGGGTTCTGTTGAACCCATAAATTAGAGGATTTTATCAGATCCTGTGTCCTGTTGGACTCATAAAACCTATAGATTCTGCTGAATCTCGGATCTTGCCAGATCCATAAACTCAGATCGTGACATATCCCAGGTTCTGCTGAACCCCTAAAAGACAGAACAAACAGGGGATGGAAACTGCTTGTTCTGTTTCAGCTTTAAGATGAAACTATGTGCTGGCCCATGGCGAAAATTGTACTAGGTCATGAAAAATTGCTCCACTAAAAAAAAGGTCCAAAACAACCACACCAACCAAAAAAAAAAAAAAAGTTTGTGTTGATCTTGACAGTAGTTTACGGGTCCATGAACGATGTTGAGAGGGAAGTCTCATTTTATCTTTAAAAGGAAATAAATGGGTGTAAACTTCAATTAAGGGAAATACTTGATATTAATCAAAATCTCAAAGCCAAAAAAAAGGGGGGGGGGGGGCAGAGAAAGTGGTAGAAGAATTTGGTTTTATTTGAAATTTGATTGAAACCGAGTCGAGAGTAGCCCCGGGCTAGCCATGACTTATTAATCTTTTTGATTAACTGAGGAATTGGATATATTTCAATATCTTAGTGTAAAAAGAAGAAAAAAAAAATAGAGGTTTCTACATAGTAGAAATGGGAAGGCATGAAGTAAATCAAGTAATCAACAAGTTTAAGATGCAAAATTTTTAATTACCATCAAAATATATACGTATACATATTGGTGGCTTAATGAGGCTGATGAAGTGTTTGAAAAGTCACCCCTTAACTAAATAAAGTGCCCATAAAAAAGAGGTGGTCACTACTGTTCATTCAACAAAAATAAGTAAAGAGTCACTTATTCTAATTGGGTGACATTATATGAAGTCTATGAAGCTAGAGTTCACAAATTCTTTTTCGCATCTGCCTAACAAAATTTGTAATAGGGAAAATAAAAATATGTTTAAGTCGAATATCAATCGAAACTACGATGACTTGATTTCACTAAGGACACGTAGGAAGCTCGATACAAAATTTTTTGAGTTCAGTCTAAACCGAAATCTTCAAATGGGCTCAACCCGATACCCCCCCTTTTCACAAAAAAATAATTTTTTTCCAAAGTCGATTACACCTTATATATTCAAACGACAAAAAAGTCAAGCCTCACAATATAAAAATCAACTCCCTCAAATTTCCAAGTCCACAAAATAGGCTAAAAGCCCTTATTAATATCCCCCTCCTTTATAAAAGACCAAATTACAACTCTGTGACCTTCGGTTACGCGTTACGTAACCAAAACAAATTAAAGGGGGAGTTTTTCAAAAAGTCAAAACATGATTGGCAAAATGGACCGTAGCTGAGCCAAATATACAACGAAGCTTACTAAATTTTTCCTTTCCAAGACGTAAGCCTAGCTAAATAAAATTCGGGCCAAAAACTACGTCGATTTGATCCTACTAAGGGTACGTAGGAAATCCATAAATAAATTTCGGGTGCAATCGCAAGTTAAACAAAATTAATGGACCGACCCCATTAAAGGTTAAGTCGAAAAATTTAAAAAAATATGAAGTGGCTAAAAATATAACTTAGCCATTTTTTTTTTAAAATCCAAATACCAAAATTAAATCAAAAATTATCTTAACATAAATAACATAACCAAAATAAAACACAAATTAAAGCAAGTTAAATTTTAAAGAACTACGACTGGTTTGATCCTCTATAAAAGAGGTACGTAAGCAGCTCATGACAAAAAAATGAGTGCAACCAAATTTTCAAATCAAATAAAATTATCTGTTTCTTAACCTGCACATGAAGAATGTGTATGTATAGTACCCTTCCTAGAAAGTGCCTATACAGCCACTATCTGATGTAACTAAGTTTTGAATACGGGAGATTCGACATTAAAAATACGATAATTGTCGATTCAAATTATATAAAGTCTTATTAACGCAAAACAAAACAAAGAAAGAAAAGGTAAAACAGAACGAGTCGGAATTAAAAGGTGGTCTCCCGAGAGGGGGACGTAATTAAGGATATTTATCCTCTTGAATAGGGTCGTACTTAAAATAAACCGACGTACATTTTCGCACGTCGGAAAGTTGTATTGTGTATATTATTTATTTTTATTAAATTTTTGCTCAACACTACAGTCCACTAAGGAAGAAAGTTTGGTAACTACTGCTTGGGAGCACACATGTTGTTCAGGTGTAACGGTGAAAGAAGGCACCTTAGTAAGCTTAGGACGATCCCAAGCGATAGATTTCCTCTTTTCATAGTTATAGCACTTCATACGCGCTACATTATACTCTTTATTGACCTTGACCTTTTACTCTTTTGATAATGCCATCCTTAGGTTTGGAGTTTTGAGAAGGGGATGAATCTAGTCAAACCGGATGCCAAGCTAATCCCAGATGTCTTCAACAGTGGGATAGCCTTTAAATCCCCTTAGAAGATCATCATGCATGCAATGCCACATGGGCAGCATGCTAATCGATCCATCCTCAAACCATTCATGGTATGTTGTTAGTCTCTCATCTTGATACTACTTACAAGCAGTTAAATCTATGTTATTCACATCTTTACCTATCCTAGGAGACCTTAAATGCTGTCAAGTGTTCTAACACTTTACATTTGTTCAGAAGAAGCTAAATCTTCAAATATTATGTATCATGGTTAATGTTATCTCACTTTTCATTGGTAAACTAATCACCAATCATATTTTAATTGCTACATCTGAAAGTATGTAATTGAAAGACAGACATTAGGCATATTGTCAGGTAATTAAATTATCAAAAACTTCATCACTCGTGTTGTATGATCGAAAATTTCGCTAAGCTTATAATCATCACATACAAGCATGAATTAGAAATTTCTATAATTTAATTACTACATTCTTCCATAAAACAAAATTTATGGAGTTCACAATTTTGTTAAACTAATTAACACATCTAGAAATATCACAAAGATATTTAGCTTTAATCATGTAAAACAAATTCACACGAAGTTATATAAAATAAATTTATATAGTTACTAATATGTCATTGAAAAACTTTATTTAATGACATCTCAAAAAGAAATTACACGTAAGTAATTATGTGGTACACATCCGTATAATGTTACAAACCTTAGTCAATATGAAACGAATCATACAATATGTCTATTAGCGATATAATACATTATTATATCTTAGGCCAAATTCGCATTTACTCATGTAAAACATATTTACACAAGGTGTATTTTTATATGAAACTAATTCATATGTTATGTTACTAAAACAATTTATTTATTTTCCCAATATATAACACGTAGTTATACATCGATCATGTCTTTCATATTATCATCACATATGGATGTGAATTAGGAGTTTCTTTAAGTTAATTATAAAATCTATAAAAGTTTGGTTAAACTTATTAACACATTAATTGGTGACTATCACATGGATATTCACTTTCAATTATGTAAAAACATATTCACATAAGCTTTATGAAACTAATTCATAAGAAGCGTTCTCAACAAAGAACTCCTATAACATAAATTTATATTTAACTCTAATATTATTACGAAAATGGCAACATGAAACATAAGCTTATATTATATAAAACTAATTCATATAACATATTACTAAAATAAATTCGACATATAACACATAATTAGATATCATACATCTGATTTTCATATTATCATTACATAAACAATAGTATAAAATAATCGTTACATGAGCAACAATGATGTGAGCATAAAAATGCTTAAAATATAGGAAAAACTCATAACCACTTTCAACATATAAAACTGATTATGATTACGTTGCCTAAAATAGAAAACAAAAACAAAATTGACCGAAAATAACAAGGCCCAAAAAAAACCGACCCACTATAAATGAAACGAACTCGGGCCTGAGAACTGGCCCATAAACGGGGCCCTTATCTGGACAAGGACCGGTGCATTTGAAAAAAGAAACAAACGGGCCTTTATAAGTAAGTGGCTCTCACTTAGGTCCCTCACTAACCCTAACAGCTTCCACCTCTCTCTCCTCTCTACCTGACTTTTGATCTCTCTCCCTCCTTCTGTCTCTCTGCCATCTCTCCTTCTCTCGATATGCCATGGCCAGAGTGTGGAGCATAGAGCTTCGCCAATACTCGACCTTCTCTGTCCCTTTTATAGCTGCTTTGCGACTCTTTTTCACGGTCCATGTCGCCACTCTCAACCCTATGGAGGACGGCGAGCGTTTGGCTGAAAACTCACATAAGGAAAACCCCCACCCGTCATCGAAAACCAAAAATACCCCCACCAGCGTGTAGATCGACCGCAACTGAGCCGGAAAACGCTAGCTAAGCATCGAACGCGCCTCTCACGCAGTGGCGCATGACTCACACGGGCCTGTAATTTGGTGGATTCCGTGGTTTCTTCGCTGGATTTGAGTAGATCAACGGTCCAGGGTACTGTTGGAGTAAGAAAGAGAGCCAAAATCTCTTTCGTCGGCGGCGCGTGACTCACATGCGCCACCTCTCCATGGCGGTTCTGATAGGTATAGCCTAGATCTGAGTCTCTTCTACCCCTTTTTCTTCTTGTTTTTAATTGGGTCGAGGTGGTTTCAGTGGAGGCCACGGAGGCCTCGTTGGATTTGCCATCACCACGCCACCTGAACATAAGTGGGGGTGCTCGACAGTTGGGCAGACCATCGGTGGGTGAGGATATTAGGGTCAGGGTTTGGGGAGAATGAAGTTAGGGTTATGGTTTCAGTCATGAAACTCAATCATGCTTTATAAAAGTAACTTAGTACACAAAACATGCTTAAATTAAATGATATTGTCGCAAAATTAAAACGAATTAGCCATGCATCGAATGACTAAATTATTTTTTTTTCAGTCGCTTCTTGAGGAGGCAGTCATCAGGAGCATGTTTTAGAGAAATTGAAACCCTATTGGAAAAACAATTTGGGCACAATTGCATGAGTCATAATTAGTAATTCAAAGAATCAAGGAAACATGTTTAGAATGAATTTATTATGACTAAAGATTCAATTTTCTAATTTGTTTTGGGCAAGCAGACGCCATAATCATAGAAGCATGCTTTTTGGTTGCATAATTACGAAAATTAGGCATTTAATCATATGAACAAGCATGCTTTAACAAATTAGGTTTGATAGATTATCCACCTATCGAGCGTTTAGGCTCTGATACCATTGTTAGACAAATATGACTGACCTGTAATGCAAAATTATCTGTTAGGAATAGCCCACGTCGATATGAATGTGAGGCGGCTACTAGAGTCGCCTTTGGGGCTCACGTCATAGACCCGAAAATCCCGGTAGATGGTTAGGTAGCCATGAGAGGAGAAAAGGAGAGACTGTGATAATGTTTATTTTGCATAACCTTATTCGCCCCCTAATTCCCCCTTATATAGGTAAGGGGGAGGACTATCAGGTTTGCTGCCCTAAGCAGCTGATGTGGCCGTTGGGCTAAAACATTAGGCCGGCCAACAATATATATATATATATATATAGTATATATATATATATATATATATATATATATATATATATATATATATATATATATTATATATATATTATATATATATATATATATATATAGCAAAACACTTGACTTGATGGGAAAGAATACTCTAAGGATACAATTATGCAAATGGCTCAATGGGCAGGCTGGTTTGGAGTAAATGTGAAGTCCCAAATCTTTCCTTTATTGCTTGGTTACGTATGAATCGGAGACGGTAGACATTTGGATACATTATAGCAGTTTGGATACCAGCCTGCCAATAGATGTTCATTGAGATTTGTGTGAAAGCAAATAGGATTCAATTCGGCATCTGCTGCTCGAGTGTCTCTACACAACAGAGTAGCTGATCAGGTGCTTAATAGATTGCAAGAACATAGCTCTTGCTGACATTCACAATGGCTGCAAAATTTATTACTGTTAGCCGGTCCTAACGGACTAGACTTAGATGGCTATGATAGTCATTTAAGTGGCGACAGCTTATATAACCTAAATCTATACGAAGAGGGGTTTAGGTGAATTAATTTGAGTGAGAGAGATTACCCTTAAACTAAACACTGTCGTCTCTCCCTTTCTCTCACGGCTGCCTTACCATCACCCGAGATTCAGGTTTGCGACATGGAATAACTCTCACAATGACGACCTCTAGTGTCTAATTGATCTGAATTGACTGATGATTATTTGATGGCCCTAACCCATGGGGGCAGCCCCCATTTATAGCGGATGAATAGACCAGCTTAGCCTAGGAAAGGGAAGCCAACTCCTCGTCTTATTAGACTTAATCTTAATAGCTTCACTAATTTAACTAAGAATCTAACTTAACTAGGTGCAACAGGCTAATCAGCCATGAATTAGGACTAAGATTAATTAAAACTGACTCGGACTTGGAAAGAGGGAACGAGGAGAACCTGACCGCCTTCCCCATAGATGAACCAGTCGATTCCCTGGCCCATTGGGCTTGTTGATTCACACGCTCCCACCTAATTGGACTTTCATTTCCTTAACTAGACTCTTATTTTGTTAAACCTTTCGTTGGGTCCCAAAATAGTTGGAATATTCTTCTCATCATTAGGCAATTAAAAAATACATGTCATGTTTAGGCATCTACAATACCATACACACATCTACCATTCGCCGACTATCTATTACTCCATCTACCACATATTGATAGTCAAGTTTAGAAAATATGCAAAAATAAACATTAAATGCATTTAAATGGTTGAAATGATTTTTCAACTAATAAAAATAATATTATAGTTTAGAAAAACTAAACTTTAACAAGAATATAGCTAGACAAAAGAATGGTTTTCATAATGAATATGGGAAAATTTTTTTAAATTAGACTCATAGCTGACTAAGTATATTCTCCTGGATTTTTTTAAGTAATTGTATTGCTCTTAGTTTTTCCCTTCTTATTGTATTTCACAGACTATGCTACAACACATGTGCCCTCACTATCGGAGTTTACGTCCTAATTTTCCAAGATACGACATGGCTAAACGGGAATTTTATCTCCAAACTTATTAGCAATTATATTATCATCAAGCCTCCTGATATCATTTTGACAATGCCACCCAAAAAAATTCTGATACGATCATACAAAACAAAGTCTTGCAAATTTTGAAACTTCTCATTAGTAATGAGTGGCGAAGCTACCGTGGTGTTAGTGGTGTCACCCGACACCCCTCTCAAAAAAAAAAAATATGTTTTGAAATTTAAAAAAAAATTTAGGAGTTTGTATATATGGCAAATAAGCTAGAGGTGAACATGAAATAGCTCTTGACTGGGCCGTCCGCGTGCTCCGTGTTTGTATCTCGTGTGCGAGGTGTGCTGAGGCCTCAAACCTCATTGTTGACGTTTTATTTTTTTCCATTTTTTTTTTACTTACGCCTTCAGTACCCCTCTTCGGCTCCGTGTGTTGTTTCCTGTTCTGGGCAGCGAAGTTTACTTACGCCTTTAGTACCCCCTTCGGCTCTGTGTGTTGTTTCCTGTTCTGTCCGCACTTCTCTACCCAAAACCCCAACCCCCCTGCCCACACAATCAGCCACCAAGGTATTCTCCCACCACCCACCGCCACCGGTGACCAGTGAACGGCCCCACGCCGAGTCGCCGACTGCTCAGTCTGACGACCACCGCACAGCCCACTAGCCCCACATCCCTTTCAAATTTGTGAATTCTCCTTTTACTAACACTAGTTTAGATGTTACAATTAACTTGAATTTGTTATTTAATTGTTCAATTTGTAGATTAATAAGTTTGTATTGTTTGGTTTCTGAGTTTATTTGTCAATTTATGTTCCAAATTTGTTTAATTTATAGGTTTAATTTGAATTCTAGGTTAATTCTCAATTTATGGATTAATTTATTTTATTGTTTAATTTGTGGGTTTATTTACCAATTTCAATTCCAAATTTATTTAATTTATAAGTTTAATTTCAGTTCTAGGTTAATTTTCAATTTGTAGATTTGTTTGTTTTTATAGTTTAATATGAGTTTAATTTATTTGCCAGTTTTAATTACAAATTTGTTTAGTTGATAGGTTCAATTTCAATTCTAGGTTAAAATGCATAGATATTTTAAAAAGATAGCTAAGAAATCCTCGTCGCTGCCTTCATATTCGAAATCTGAAAACTGACCATAAGGATGATTTGTTTGAAAGTGTATTCACTGATGATACCTTACATCACTTTCATAATATGAGGTCTCGTCAACGACAATTAGATTAGATGTAATGTAATCATTAGTTAATTTCAGTTTTATAACTATTGTTGAATTTTATATTGTGTACCATTAATTCCGACACCTTTCTCCGAATTTTCTGGCTTCGCTACTGGTAATGATTAATCAACTTCAAGGAAGACGGAGGTAGTCGTGGATCACCCATAGCTTTATACAAATTCTATCCAAAAAAAATTACAATTAACTGTAGGGTAATACTACCACAGTTTACACTTCTGCTAATGGACTGGTCACAGAAAATCTATTCAAGAGAATAAGCAACATTATATAGCTAAACTAGAATTTTGAATTTTTTTTACAGGAGTAACTGCTCTTACAGATTTAACAGAGCCAGATTCACGTACCAAAGGCGAAGTGTTGGTCGTGGAATCCAGGATTGGACCCCGTCTCATTGATCTCTGCTTTTGGAGGGCTTCATGGCATGGGGTGAAGAACTCATGCCTAAGGGCTTCATCAGCAGAAATCCTCAATCTGGGATTTACAGTCAAGCACTTCTCGATTAGATCAAAGAGTGATCCGAGATTACCTCGAGGAAATCTGGTCTCTTTGTGTTTGCTGAACACCACTCTTTTATGTTCATGGATGGAAGGTATCTTACATCCAAAAGACCCTGCAGTAATAGTTGCCTATTTTTTAAAACTTAGAAAGATAAAACGGCAAACAGATGCTTATGGAGGATTTTGGGTCATGAAGGGGCCAAGGGGTTGGTGGTCCGTGGGATGTTCAAATGTGCAGAAGAATTACCACAGGGAAGGAGGATTCACGATTGTGAAGCTTGACCACTTCCCATAGATCTTCATTGCCCCTTATTTTTACTATGTCTTTCATGTTTCTGTAATGATAAAAATGGTTAAAGCCTTGATTCTTCTCAAGTAATCGTTAATGGTCAAGCTCTATGTCAAGAAGTTCTTACTGTTCAGGGTCACCCGTGAAGGGCAATTTTCCGGTAATCAGATAGAGTAAGGTGACCCCAGCAGACCATACATCAATCTTGGGACCTTGATATAATGATCGAAGCAAAACCTGCAAAAGATCTTTAGGATAAGCTATAGGGCTGGATGATTGAATTGCCACATCCTGGGGTGGACAGATGATCCTCACATCACAGCCTTAAAGGTGTTCAGTAAATTTAGAGTTTTAGACACGAGGTTTTTATCCTCACAATGTCATGAAGAAAGTAAAAACCCCAAAATTTCTTCATGGTTTCTTACCTCTAGAGCACGAAATCCTTTCGTTCCAACACATGCCCTTCTTTGTGCAGCTTAACTTCGCCTGAGGATAAATGCAGAACAAATATTATACACAAGTAACAATGCCATAAGAGTGAAGCGTTTAATTACTATTGTGTGCATTTTATACCTCTGTTCTTTAGTGACCCTGCACCACAAATAGGAACACCAGAGGAGTGAAGCGGCATTGGAGTGAGGTAAATTGGTTTCTTATCCATGATTCCAGGTGAAGCAGCTACTCTCTTCCGGTTAGAAGCTGGAGCACTTGCTGCTCCAAGATTAGGGCTCTGCATTGCTTCCTGAGCTAAGTTGATTAGCTCCTTACGACCTTGACAAGGAAGGGACTCCCTTGATCTTTCTCCTGATGGCGTTACATCTTTTGCAGAAGTCAGGCCAGAGGCATCTGCACCCTGGCTTGTGATAGAATTCCAAATGCCTAAACCTTCATAAGTCTTTAATTTATCTACACTCTTCTTTTTAAAGGCCTTGCTCTCGAGGTTGGATCCACTTGGTACACTGGCTTTGTTCACATCAATGGATTTACCACCAAGAATCTTCGTTCTTCTGTTGGGGGAAGTTGACTTGGATTGCGATCCCATGATATGTTGAATAGATGTCGTACAGTTAGTCTGCGGTTTCTCTGCCATAAAGTAAAGAAAACTTCAGAATTCATAAATACACCCTGATGCTTTGCTCAAATAAGCGTTCAGATGACCAAACAGTCCAGGAAAGAGACGATGGAGAAATCACTAAAATTCTTCGGCGATCCCCTACTGAAAACTGTGAAGTAGAACAAAGAACTGGGCAATGTGCTGCTCTTGACAGTCTAAGTAAGATATGAAATGAATTTCAAACTAGTGAAGTTCTCACTTCATAAAGTCTCATGCCCCATGTTAACTCCAGTACCCCCGAAAATGACCATTTTGGAAAATTTCCTTGGAATCATTGACAATTGAAAACCATTAGAGTTCATAGTCCGGAGAAATTAGAAGTTTCAAACTTGTCCAGAGCCATATGTCATGAATCAAAGACACTTCTATGTATAAAATGCAGTGGCATCTACTAGCCTGCAGCATTATATTGGTAATACTATAACGTAATAGTTCATAGTGAATGCAAAGTTTGAATTAGAACACTAGCTCAGATAACTGCCCATCATAAAGGCAAGATAAACTGTGACAAACATTACACAATGCAACAACCCATATCTGGTCTCATGTTCGTGCAGAGGAAGTATCTTTTGATGATTTCAAGAAGGTACTAAGCTAGTGGCGGAGGTACTAAGCTCCAAAGTGAGTATGAGAATAGTGAAGTTGAAATGAAAACTCCTAGTGAAAGTGATGATGAGGACAACATGTTGTTGAGGAGGAAATAGAGAGCACCTATAGTAGATGAGAATACTGTTTTTAAAAAACTTTAAGTGGGAAGTAGGCATGCATTTTGTAACTGCCCAGAAATTCAAAGATGCAGTTGTGAGGCTCGCTTTAGCACAAGCCTTTGACTTGAAGTTCAACATATCAGATGCAGGAAGAAAAAAGTTTCAAGTAGTGTGCAAAGATACTTGCAATTTCAAAGTGTATGCATTATAGGACAAGAGGAAAGCTACATACATTGTGAAATCAATCAGCAACCGCCACAGATGCACTAAGAATATGCTTAGGAATAGACAGCTTAAACCAACCTGGGCGGCAAGGCACTACATTGTAAAGTTCAAAGACATACCTCATTGGTCAGCCAAGGAGATTATGAATGAGGTGAAGAAAGACTTTGGAGTTTGCACAACTAATTGGGTAGCATACAGAATTAGAAAAGTGGTAGCAAAGCTATTGTGTGGTTCAATGGAGGAGTATTATTGCAAGTTTGGAAGCTATATAGAGCGGTTGAAAAGGAGCAATAGCACAAGCACATTTCTTCTCGAGACTGATCCACGAATCACTCAAGAGATTCCTGTATTCAAGAGATTTTTTGTTTGCTTTTATGGGCTAAGGAGCGGGAATGTCAGTGGGTCTAGGCATGTGCTCTGTATTAATGCTGCATTCTTGAAAACATTCTTTGGGGGGGGGGGGGGGGGGAGGACACTCTTGTCTGCAATAGGTATTGATAGCAACAACCAGATGTTTCCTTTAGCTTGGGTAGTTGCAGAAGGTGAAAACAATGAGAGCTGGGGTTGGTTCCTGATAAATGTGAAAAACTGTATAGGTAGCAGTGATGGCTAAGGCTGGACAATCATGTTTGATCAGCATAGGGTAATCATACCTTTCAAAATATATTTCCCATTTTCCGCCTTTCAAACAATGACTAATTAGCTGGATTTTTTTTGTGTGTTACTTGTTTCAGACAATCTCACATGTAATGTCAAATGTCTTGCCCAGCAGTGAGCATAGGAGTTGTGCTAGACATATATATGCCAACTAGCATAAGACACATAAAGGGGATGAGTTGAAGATGTTATTTTGAAATGTAGCTAAGTCATACAATGACATTGATTTCAGAATTACCTTAGATGAGTTGAAGAAAGCATCCTCAAAAGCTGCTGATGACTTCATTGTTCAGAATCCTAGAGTGTTCTGTAGGGTCTTTATTAACTCAGAGAGTAAGTATGATGTCATAATCTTCCTCATCCCACTTGAAATACCCACAATCTTGATTTACCTTAACACAAAAATCAAACACAATCTGTCAACATAAATCAGATGTCCAATTACCCTACTTCCAAGGAAAAATATCCTCTTAACCCCACTTTCAATTTCACCTTACCTTCCACAAAGGACATCTATAGAACTTCCTCCCCTTATTTGGGGGTCTGTTACACCTCTGATAGGTTGCAAGTATATCATGGTAGCAAGTCAAGGTTGCCTTCTGTTCACTTTGCTTTGTTGCATTCACCCTTTTGCCAGAGTTAGATGAGCTCGCCATTCGTGCCTACTCTCCGTAGATCTACTTTGACTTAGCCTCAATTGAGAGAGAAACCTTTATCAGGCCAGAGTTCAGAGGGGAGGGGGAGAAAAAGAGAGAGAGAGAGAACGGGGGATGAGGTAAGCGAGAGAACTAAAGGGGGGAATGAGGTGAGGAAGACTGGAGAAAGCTAAGTGGAGGGGGGTCAAAGCTTTGCTTTGTTTTTTTTTGGGGGGGGGGGAATGAAAAAAACCAATTTCATAGGTCAACTCTTTTCCAAGGGTATTATAGTCAACAATTTATTACTTTGACTGCCACATCATATCTCAACCGTCTCCGCCACCACTAGGTATGAAAACATTAAATATTCCAATAGTACATATTATTGATGTCCAACTTTATAGTGTGGTTTATTATTGTCCAAACCGTCCAAAGTATGGTTTATTATCATTCAATTTTTCTAATAATAATAATAATAATAATAATAATAATAATAATGTCAAACAACTCAGCCAATTACTTGAAGATCCCGTTGAACTTTTCACGCGGGACTGGCTACCATGCTGCCATGTCACTGCAATGTGGTTTCGTAGATGGGATAAAATTCAGCACCAATATTGAAAGCCACTTTGGGTTCAATTCATCATCATTCGACTTGCTTACGGCCTAAGGAACTGCGCAGCTTAGTGGGCAAGACAAAGGTCTTGTAGTTCAGTAAAAAAGATAAAGAAGACGAACCTTATTGTGATATGATTGTATATTATTTTTAGCAAAGATATTAAGAGATATTATTAGCCTTCCTATTATGTGTAAATTTTATATTCAGTAGTTGTGTCCAATTAGACAACTTGGAAGACAAGTTAGGATTCTAGCATTGTGCATATACAGGGCATTGTAGTACGTTAAGGAATAAGAAAGAATGGGGAGCCTTCAACCTACGTTTCCATTGCTTCCCTTTATGATATCAGAGCACAGCTAAACAAGCACCCGTTCTTTCCTTCAAAAAAAATAAAAAATAAAATTGTGAAGTGCCATAGCAGGAGGTAGTTCGAAGTTCATTATTGAACCTACTTCACCTTATTTTCTCCACCCATCCGAAGGGCCAGGCATGTTGATTACAGTTGTAGTTTTTGATGACAAAAACTACGATTTTTGGGAGAAAGCTGTTACAACGGCACTTTTGGCAAAGAACAAATTGGGTTTTATTGATGGAACCCTACAAAAGCCAACCCAAAAAGATAACAATGGGAAAGCTGAGTTGCAAGCCTGGACGATGGTTAACTCTATGGTGTCATCGTGGTTAATTAATGTGATTGACCCGAAGCTGAGAACTACTATCGCATACGTAGAAACAGTTAAAGATATGTGGCAAAACTTCAAAAGGCGATATGCCATAGCTAATGCTCCGAGAATCCACCAACTAAAATCGGAGGTTGCCAGTTGCAACCAAGGAGGACTCTTGGTCGTAGAATTCTTTTCTAAGCTTATGGGCTTATGGAGTGAGTTGGACAACTATGCTAAATTTCCACAATGTAAGTGTGGAAAGTGTGAATGCAAAATCAATGCCAAATTGACCAAGATGTCGGAAGAAGAAAAAACACACCAATTCTGAATGGGATTAAACGATGACTTATACTCTACTATTAGGAGTCAAATTCTTGCCCTTGAACCCCTTCCTTCCATTGATAAAGTATTTAATATAGCACAACAGGATGAGAATCATAGGCACCTTATACGAGGGAGAGACGATGGAGATGGAACAATGGCGGCCTTTGCCGTGAAGGTCCATCAAAGTCCTGTTGGGAAGCCGACGTGTGAGCATTGTGGGCGGTACGGGCACGACGAGCTCAATTGCTTTGAAGTAATCGGATATCCGCCAGGATGGGGCTCTCGAGGAAGGGGTAGAGGGCGTGGAAGAGGAGGCCATGGTGGACGTGTGACTGTTGGACGTGGATGTCGGGCAGGCACCGAGATAGTCAATATATGCTGTGGTCTCAGCGAAGGTGCCTGATGCAGCAGCATCCAGCGAAGGCAGTGCAGCGATAGCGGGTCTCTCGGCTGAGCAAGTGCAATGCCTTCTCAGTTTGATCGAAACTCCTAAAAGTGGGTATGACAAATTATCAGGTAATCGTAGATGGATATTTGACAGAGGAGCTTCATCTCACATGACTAGAAATTATAAGTTTTTGAAAGACATGAAACACATTGATCCAATTCCGGTTAGACTCCCTGATGGTCGAACTGCAGAAGCAAGCAAGTGTGGGACGGTTGAACTAAGTCCCAGGATTACTTTAAGAAATGTTCTATTTGCTCCCAATTTAACTGTCAATCTAGTCTCAGTAGCACAGTTAAATAGGGAAAATAATTCCATGGTGACATTTACTGACAAAATTTTTGTGATACGGGACCGTACTTTGAGGAATCTAATTTGGGTGGGTAAAGTTGTTGGCAGGGTCTTTCATCACAAGAGGGCGCCAGAGTTTGAAGTTCAAGCCAATGCCATTGATACAAAGAGCTTATAGCACAAGCGCCTCGGGCACCCGTCTAGCCAAGTATTTAATGTTGCTTCTTTGACCTTAAACATTGATGTTAGTGGTAAGAATAAAAGTAACGAACCATGTGATGTGTGTTTCCGAGCTAAACAGACTCGTTGTCAGTTTTATGAAAGTGATAGTAATGCTGCTGAGTTATTTACTCTCATACACTGTGATATATGGGGTGCTTATCGAACTCCTTCGCTTTGTGGTGCTCACTATTTTCTAACTATTGTCGATTATGCAAGTCGGGGTGTTTGGGTCTACTTGATGTGGGAGAAAGGAGAAGCTAGTAAATTGTTGCAAAATTTTGTTGTCATGGTCAAAAATCAATTTGGAAAAGATGTTAAAATCATTCGGACTGACAATGGTCTCGAGTTCAAATCAAGACCCGTGAAAACCTTTTATTCCAAAAAAGGCATCATCCACCAAACGATTTGTGTGGATCGGACACCCCACAGTAAAACAGACGAGTTGAAAGAAAACATCGTCAAGTTTTGAATATCGCTTGGGCACTTCGGTTTCAGGCTTCCCTACCTATTGAGTTTGGGGGCGGGTGTGTTCTATCCGCTGCTTACTTGATAAATTGGACACCGAGTAGAGTCCTGGAAGGGAAAACACCTTATGAAAAATTGTTTGGATGTGCTCCCTCCATTGATCATGTAAAGGTGTTTGGTTGTTTGTGCTACGCTCAAATTAGACCCCGATCAAAAGATAAATTTGCTCCTCGAAGCCAGAGAGGTATTTTTGTTGGGTACCCGTATGGTAAGAAGGGATGGAAGATATTTGATTTGGAGACTAGAGAGACATATGTTTGTCGAGATGTAATTTTCTTTGAAGATTGCTTTCCCTTCTTCTAGCCACAATCTGATCATACTAATGCTAGGGGATATGCGAATACTCCTCTTGTTGACACCTTTGATGGCCCATATGGTTTTGATCATCAAAGTAATGTACACCTATGGCTTTGTCCGCTCTTACGCGGATTATTCTCTTTTCACTTACCACATGGTAGACGTCTTCTTAGTCGTCTTAGTATACGTTGATGACATTATTTTGGCGGGGAACAATTCTCAAGCTTGTCAAGATTTTAAGGCCTACTTACATAACTACTTCCGGCTTAAAGACCTTGGGCCTTTGAAATATTTTTTGGGAATCGAGGTTGCACGTGGGACACAAGGACTATATCTGAGTCAGTGGAAATATGCCTTAGAGATTGTTGATGAGTGTGGTCTGTTGGGTTCCAAACCCGTTGATTTTCCAGTAGAAATCACAAACTAGCCTTAGCCACTGGTTGCTATTTGAATGATCCTAGCTGTTACCGATGTCTCATTGGGCGTCTCATTTATCTCACCATCACCTGTCCTGAGCTCTCCTATGCAGTTCATGTTTTATCCCAATTTATGCAGAATCCACGTGTTGAGCATTTTGATGCAGCTCGACGTGTCTTACGTTATATCAAGGGGACTCTAGGATTGGGCATTCTTCTTCGATCAGATAGCGCTCTTCAGGTTACAGCATTTTGTGATTCAGACTGGGGAGCATGTCCCCTCACTTCGGAGGTTTTGACCAGTTACTTCATCACTATTGGTGGCTCTCCTGTACTGTGAAAGACGAAGAAACAGACCACTATTTCTCGTTTATTTGCCGAGGCCAAACATTGTGCTATGGCTGCTATGACCAGTGAACTAGTCTGGTTAAAGACTATCCTAGCCTCTTTAGGGGTTTTTCATTCTCAACCTATGCCGCTGTTTTGTGATAGTCAAGCAACTATTCATATCGCCAAAAATCCAGTGTTCCATGGGCGGATTAAGCACATTGAAATTGACTGTCACTTTGTGCGAGAAAAACTCCTATCCGGGCTATTTCGCTTGTTCTATATTGGTTCCAAACAACAACTTGCAGAAGTCTTCACCAAACCTTTGGGACGACAACAATTTCAGATCCTGCATGGCAAGTTGGGCATGATCGATCCATATGCTCCAACTTGAAGGGGAGTATTGTGATATGATTGTATATTATTTTTAGCAAAGATATTAAGAGATATTATTAGCCTTCCTATCATGTGTAAATTTTATATTCAGTAGTTGTGTCCAATTCGGCAACTTGGAAGACAAGTTAGGACTCTAGCATTGTATATATACAGGGCATAATATTACGTTGAGGAATAAGAAAGAACGGGGAGCCTTCAACCTATGTTTCCATTGCTTCCCTTTAAACCTGGAGGCTTAAAATCGCTTCTGTTGGGAAGGTATCCTAAATTCATGTTTTGGATTTAGAGAGATGTACAGCACCGGCGTACGAGTAAATACGTTGATTTTTTAATTTTATATATATATATATATATATATATATATATTAAATATATATATATATTATATATATATATATATATATATATATATATATATATATGTATATAGGTTAATTAGGTAGGATGAATTATTCTGTGAGATAAGTAGAATGAGCGCATAGAGATGTTGTTTCTATCTCTCTCAAATTTTATCACCAAACATAGTCTTGGCGGTCACTGAAATTAAATCTATTAATCGCTTACTAAGATCATATCTAAAAACACATACTATGACTTACAATGAGAATAAAAGCTCAAATACAACAAAGATAAAGTTCAGTAAACTATAATTTGAGGGGATAGTTCACGGTTAACGGACATATTTATAATGGTCACCACAAACCAATCAATTGATCAATAAATATAATTATGATGATTACTAAAAGAGGATCTATTGATCATTAACTAATATCATAAAATAAATTCATATATCTTAAATTACAACAAATATATGTTGAACTGCTACAAATAGTTGGCTACCTACAACTGAGTATGTAGTTTATGAACAATTGATCCATTTTAGTCTTGACTGTTAAAAATCCTTATATACGTTTTTTACGTATAATCTTAGTTGGCGACTAATAGATGTTACAGCGATTATCTAAGTTATATGTGGTGATCGTGTTTATATCATCGACGCGTGACAGTGTGAGTACAGTGTTACATTTAAATTGTGATCGTGATGGCTACATTTAGTGATCATTGTAAATATGTTTGATGATCATAAGACTTGATTGTATTTTGATAATCATTTTAGTTATACTTGTGCTCTTAATTGTGCTCTCTTTTGAGAATTAAATCTTCATAAGGAAAACTTGTAACAAAGAAGTTGGTGAACTGACTTGGATAGCTAAGTGTTGAATGAAACAATCTTAGTGAGTAACTCAATTTAAGGTACATATATAGTTGGGTGGTAGATCTAGGAGAGTGTTTCTAGATTGAGTGGTTAACCTTAAAGTACTAAGCTGTTATGGAGTCGAGGACTCAACATTGTAACTTTTCAAGTGAATAAGAAGTAGAGTAATTTGAATAATAAGAAAAGAATAGTAATAGGTGGCGACTAATTGCTGCTGGAGATGGCTAAACTCGTAAAAACGTCACATGTTTTGTCATCTTTGGTTTTTGTATTTCAAAATTAATAGTGATATCCATATTCAATAAGTATTTTGAATTTTGTTTAGATATAAATAAATAAATAAATAAATATGATATTCATATATGATTCCTATTTAAATACAAGTATTAAGCTCACGATACCAAATACCATGCTTCATGTACCAACAGGAGACATCTTTTTAATAATTAGCTATTTAATGGTATTTGTAAAATTGTGACTTATATAATATATAAATAAAAAACAAATCCAAACAACACTTTATATACTTGCAAATTCAATTTATTATCTTTTTGGTCAAATTCTAAAAATGATTTACTCGTTCCAAAGTGCAGCTTCAATTAAACTAAGAAAACTAAACTAAATCATTATTTTCGTAATGTGACGACAAAAATGTATTACTTAATTCCCGGAACTTAAGTACTTGTCATTCATAACTTGATTGATTTAATGACCATACCTGATTGATTTAATGACCACAGTTTTGGTCAAATTCTAACTTGATTGATTTAATGACCATACCTGATTGATTTAATGACCATAGTTTTGGTCAAATTCTAAAGATCATATTTTGATTTGGTTCGCTAGTTCTATTGATGACAAATTTGTGATTAAGGACTGAAAAATTCAATTGAGATATTCGACTAATTTGATTGCATACTTGATTGATTTAATGATCATACCTGTCTCCAAACAATCTACTGTATTTAACACACTGACATATACATATTTGTCTCTTTGATTGTGTCTTATTTATTATAAAGTGGCTAGTAAGAACGCTCTAATTTTAGGTGATAAATTACTAATATGTTCTTACATTAGACTTTATGTGAATCAAGTTAGTACCCCTTATAGGTGGATAATTGTTGGAGTTCAAGTATAAGCAGTAGATTTTGGCATGATATTTATGGTTGGAATTGGACCTACGTTTGTGAAAGAATAGTTTTCTCTTGTGTTCTACCAAAGCTATATATTAATTCTTGTGTAAAATTACTGACAATCTAATCAACTCTTGAAGAGGACAGGACTTTGATTTGAG
Organism: Carnegiea gigantea; assembly: GCA_029747015.1. Lineage (NCBI taxonomy): Eukaryota > Viridiplantae > Streptophyta > Magnoliopsida > Caryophyllales > Cactaceae > Carnegiea > Carnegiea gigantea. Next base: position 525,191 of record JAKOGI010000100.1, on the reverse strand, counting down.
TTTGGATGCATATAACTCCACTCAAGGTGGCAATAATGGCGAGGCTTGCCTTCTTTTGTAAATTAGTTGAACACTTGAGCTTTTACTATATATGGAAAAAGCCTATCCTCCGAGCATTCCCAGTCAGAGTTCTAGTTTTTGAAACTCTAACCTACCACGTCAGCAAAAGTTCTACAATTTTGAAAGATCAGCCAAAAATTTATACCCATGGTTGAAAGATCAGGAATATGTCTCCCACTCTAACATGCTTCGTCATTCAGATGTTCTTTAAATTTGAAATATGGATACTACAAATATCTCTGTTTACCGTACAAAATAATTCAGTATGGAGGTTACCTATGACCTATTCTTTAAAAAAGTGTTAGGGTTTGTTCTTTTTGCGCAATTCCAAAATACCGACCTCTATTTGCCGTACAAAATAATTGGGAGATGAAGAGTAAGAAATTTACGGTAAATTTCATTCACACTTAAAAGTAAAGCATCGCCATAATAAATTGTATAAAAACTAACTCAGCCAAAAATTTATGCCCATGGCTGAAGGAGGTCTAGAATTACCCCCACCAAAAAACTCACAATTGGATGCAGCTGCATTTTGGAATTAAGGTGAAGAGCATCATCCCTCCACCGTGGGCTGTCTATACATAGGCATCTGTCATTATCAATTCCTCAGTCTCAAGCCAAAGTCAAGGCCACTGAAACATAAATAAGATATTCAACTTTTAAATAAATAATACAAATTTTACTACTGCTCGATTTCAAAACTATAACAATCTTATCATGAATAATTTTTTATTACATAATATTTTTAATGTTGATAGAAGATCTCTTAATCTATACCGTAGTTACTTAAAACTAATCCAATTCAATAAATATTGATTCTAACAAGTTCGTTTTTTTATGAGATTTTGTACATGTTTTATTGTCAAGTAATTTAGATTTAAGAGTAAGCGAAGCTCTCGAATACCTTAGAATCTATTTGAAGCCGGTCAAATGGTTACTGTTTCGGTTCCTAAAAAAGAGGAACCGATCTAATTGGTTTCGGTGTCTGTTCTCAAAAAATATCTGGAACCGGAACCTGGAACCTGGTTAGACAGAGGGAAATGAATAATTTTTTATTTTTCTACCTTTTCTTTTGTTTTTCTATTCTTTTTCGATTTGTTTTTTTTGTTACAAAAATTGACTCTTCAAATAGACAATTTAACGCAATATCAGCTAATTTTTCACTACTAGCTGAAGAATGAACCATCAGATTTTTCAAGTAACTAAGATAAAAAGTTACAAACTTAATAAACTAACTTTCTTTTTTGTGTAAAGATAGAAGATGAAGGTAGGAAAAGATCAAATAAATAAGAAAACTTAATTTACTAGGTCCTATAATTTGAACATTATGCATGATGGGTACCATATAATTAGAAGCGGAACTTGAGGTTCCAGTTCCGGTTCTCAAAAAGTTAGGAACCTATTTGACTGATTCCGGTTCTGGTTTCCAATTTCGCAGATGGATATTCGGAGCCGCTCACCCTTAGTTAGATTATTTCAATTCAATAGAAATAAGTTTATATAAATTTAACATCTGTTTACATTAGTTCAATTTATTTGAGTGTAGTGAAAATAAGTTGAAAAAAAAGTCAACTTCCTTCAAACTTATTTTACTTTTTATGGTCAGTTCAATTAAAGTTGAGCTAAGCAAATTAACCTTAGGTGAGCACTGCTGCTATTTCCAGGAAAGATCCTATGAAAAGCATGGATTTCTTATTCGCACTACTAGTTGAAGAATGAATTGTTTATTGTTATTTTCGATTATTTGATGTCCTAAACGAACAAACGTGAGCAACAAGCATCCACCAATTACATCAATTAAAAAGAAAGTCTAAAAAAGCAATACCTGCAGTTTGTTTTGATATCCTAAATGAACTTGTTTTGACTGCATTGTCAAGTAATTTAGATTTAAGGGTGAGCAAGGTTCTCAAGTACCCTAGAATTTGTTTGGAGCAGGTCAAACGGTTATAGTTTCGGTTCCTAAAAAAGAGGAACCGGTTTAATCGGTTTTGGTTCTCAAAAAATATCCATAATCGGAACCTGAAACCTGTTTAGAGAGAGAAAAATGATTAATTTTTTATTTTTCTACCTTTTCTTTTGTTTTTGTATTCTTTTTCTATTTGATTTTTTTGGTTACAAAAATGGATTCTTCAAATAGACAATTTAACGCAGTATAAGTTAATTTTTCACTGCTAGTTGAAGAATGAACCATCATATTTTTCAAGTAACTAAGATTAAAAAAATACAAACTTAATAAACTAACTTTCTTTTTTGTATAAAGATAGAAGATGAAGGTAGGAAAAGATCAAATAAATTTATTAGGTCCTATAATTTGAACATTATGTATGACGGGTACCGTGTAATCGGAAGCAGAACTTGAGGTTCCAGTTCCGGTTCCCAAAAAGTTAGGAACTTATTTGACCGGTTTCGGTTCTGGTTTTCAATTTTGTAGATGGATATTCGGAGCCGCTCACCCTTATTTAGATTATGTCAATTCAGTGGAAATAAGTTTATAGAAATTTAACATCAGTTTACATAAGTTCAATTTATGTAAGTGTATTGAAAATAAGTTGAAAAAAAAGTCACCTTCTTTCAAACTTATTCTACTTTTTATGGTCAGCTCATTCAAAGTTGAGCTAAGCAAACCTTAGATGAGCACCGCTGCTCTTTCAAGGAAAGGTCTAAATCCCAAAATTAAAAATGGCCAATATTTAATTTTAAGAAAAAAGTCCTCCAACTAGTGCATTGTCACTTGGGACACTTTGATTGCCCTATGGATTGTCGAAAGGCGAGATTTGGGATCGAACGTCTCACAATCATGGACTGAAAAGACGTAAAGTTATGCCACTTTCGTCTTTCTCCCACCCCGTGGAAATGGTAGAACTCTCCACTTCTTGCATGTCATTAATGTTCTATGGAATAATATTTTTAATGTTGACAGAAGATCTCTAAATCAATGCCATGGTTTTTTAAAACTAATCTAATTCATCAATCAATGCCATGGTTTTTTAAAACTAATCTAATTCATCAAATATTTTCATCAATCCTAATTAATCACAGCTCTCGTTAGAATTATAGTATTCTTGTAACAACCTTCTTTCGCTTCTTTTTAAGTACTTTGAACCATTTAACATTTTAACTGAAAAAAATAAACACAATTTGAGCTACCATTTTATCGGGAAAAAAATATATTGCTTTGTCAAAAAAAAAAAAAAATCAAATCAAACAAGTTACTGTCTTCATTCGTGACTGGCCTAATGACATGCTCTCATAGGGAATATCTAATAACATAAGTTAAGATGATTACAAATAATTTCAATTCGATAGAAATAAGCTCATATTAGTCTAATTCAATAAACACTAATTCTAATAAGTTTATTTTTTATGATATTTTATACACATTTTATCGTCAAGTAATTTAGATTTACAGGTGAGCAAGATTCTCGAATACTCTAAAACCTGTTCGGAGCCAGCCATCAAACGGTTACAGCTTCAGTTCCTAAAAAGAGGAACCGGTCCAATCGGTTTCAGTTTCGGTTCTCAAAAAATACCCGGGACCTATTTAGAGAGATAAAAATGAATATTTTTTTTTATTTTTACTACCTTTTCTTTTGTTTTCTATTCTTTTTCTGTTTGATTTTTTTGGTTACAAAAATTGACTCTTCAAATAGAGAATTTAATGCAATATCAGTTAATCTACTACTATTATTTGAAGAATGAATCATCATATTTTTCAAGTACATATGATAAAAAAGATACAAACTTAATAAACTAACTTTCTTTTTTGTGTAAAGATAGAATATGAACGAAGGAAAAGATCAAATAAATAAGAAAATTTAATTTATTACATCCTATAATTTGAACATTATGCGTAAGGGGGTGCCCTGTGATCGAAACCGGAACCTGAGGTTGCGGTTGCGGTTCCCAAAAATTTAGAAACCTATTTGACTGACTTATTCCCAATTTTTTAGATGGGTATCCGGCCAAAACCGCTCACCCTGTATTTAGATTATTTCAATTCAATGGAAATAAGTTTATATAAATTTAATATCGGTTTACATAAATTCAATTTATGTAAGTGTAGTGAAAATAAGTTGGAAAAAAAGTCATCTTCTTTCGAACTCATTTTATTTTCTATAGTAAATTCAATTAATAATTAGAATAAGTTGAAATTAGTTCACGCAAACCTTAATTAATTAGGGGAGCACTGCTGCTCTTTCGTGGAACGTTCCTATAAGAAGAACGGAACCACTACGAACAATATGCGAATGTATCCATGCACATTGCTTGAAATAACGATTCCAAGCCGCGCGGCTGGGGGTCATCATCGCCACCTCAAAAAGAGTCAATTTCTATATGCCAAATGATAAATATCTTAGTACAAAATACTTTTTAAGTGTTTTGCTTTCACTTAAAATATATATTATCACATATTAAATTGGAAAAAAATGGTATGATTGAATAGTAGAAGAATATCAAAACTTGTAAATGGTGTAAAATCATCATTTTATGCATAATCATTCATATTTACAAAATCACACATATGATATGCCTTTACAGATGAGACAGATCCGGTTAGCATGTTAGTTTTTATTTATTAGCATAACTGACGAATACTAAAGTTTTATGACTCATAATAAGTTATAATTATTAAAAATTTAGTGATTTAAATCATAAAATATATTAATTTGAATTAAGACAAGACACTTAAAAGTATCTTGCTGCAAGACACTTATTATCACCCTTTGTATATTCACACAAGATAACAATAATCGAAACACCAAAAAAAAAAAAAAAATCTATGAAGTTAATTAATGTAATTATTTATTATATAGCTACAAATTATCCTAACATATGCATCTTCCTCCCCCCCCCCCCCCCCCCAAAAAAATAATAACAACATACCACACTAGTCCTAAATAATAAAAACCAAAAATATGGCATAGTTTAGTTCTTAAAATTCATATTTATATTGAGGGAAGCAAAAAAATCGACTTTTTTTTTAATTTTTTAATTTTTCTTTTGGATTTTTCAAATAAAAACATAGTCTCAAGTGCCCAAGCAAGATCCGATGAATATTGAAAAATATTAACTTCCCACAACAGCGCCAACAACTTTACAAATCAAAACAACATGTGTATGGTGTAGTTGAAACTAACAACCTGCAAGGATGGGTCGTCTCTACAAGGAGTTGCATTTTCAAGTACCAGAGTCAACTTTTTACATTTCAAGTTAGGCAAAACAAATGATGATAGAAAGCAAATCTAAACTACTAAAACATATAAAATAGGACTCAGGTTGTAATTAAACCTAAGATAAACTTATCAATCAAATCAAATTCCAACCTTTCCAAATCATGTTAGCATTTTGTTCGGTGCTAAAATGTCGCATTTCCTATGCCCCTTTTGCTTAAATAGAGCCCATAAAATAATACAATTTTAGGATTTTTATCTAGTTACTTAACTTTTGTAGGAAATAACTTGGACCGAACAAGTAACGCATTCATGAAAAAGTTGCAGAGCATTGAGCTAAAAACTGACGAAAGATTGACAAGTGATTTTTGGAGCGTTGAAGGTGCTATCCGCAAGCATTGCAGAAGTTCATAACTATGCTTTGAAAGTTCAAGACCTTGCTCCATGTCTCGACCATCCACTACTCACCTATGTTCTTGCCGCGAAGCTCACGGAACATTTATAGCATTGGCACGAACGTTCGCAATCCGCTCACAAGCACTGAACCAATGCTGCAAAAACGCACAGAGCACCACCTGAGCTTGGGACGGCCGACTGTGTCAAGGGAGAGGGTTGTGTTCCATTGGCACAAGCAGCCATGACCCAAGGCATGGTCGTTCCTGCTTTGGTTGCTACCTTGCATTTTTTGGCCATTCTATGCCGAGGCATAACACAGGCACATGTGTAGAGAAGTACATGCCTATGCCGTGCTGATCTTGGAGTTCTTTATAAGCGTGATTTCTACTTAGTTTGAGCTAGAGAGCTTTTGGTAGGTTTTAGAGTTATGTTTAGTTTACGGTTAGCTGCTAAATACTCCATTAGGGGTAATAAATTTGGTAGATTATGATTTATTATGACCAATTTTTATTCAAGCATGTATATTTTGTAGTTCATTCAAGCAATCAAGACTAAGTTTTCTATTCCCTTTCTCTCTCTAGTTCATATTTTGTACTTGCTTAGATTATGGTAGTTTAGTTCTTGCGTTTGACGTTATTCAGTTAAATCTCTAGTTTTTATTATTAATCCATGTTTATTAGTTTGTTTGATTACGCTAGATTAATTTTCTTTTTCTAGTTCATTTTTGTCTATAGGGATGTTAATTTAGTTATAGTTAAGTTTAATTGTGCTTTTATGATGATTACTAGCTAGTTTTTGTTGGCTGAGATTGTGATTAACCCTTTAATAACTAATTAGTCTTGAATTAGGCTCGAACACCTAATTTATGCTTTCAATTAAGAGTTTTTTCCTTATGCCCACTACGCTCGATGAAATACTTGAAAGAGCTTGCATACATCCTTATTTTTAGACGGTTGATTTATGTCAACATATGAGGTCAATTAACTAGTGTAAGAGAGACAATAACCAAGGTTTAGATATAAAAATAGTCCGAATCCCAGTGAGGTTCAAGGGTTGCTAATTTTGCAATCTAATTGGGCTCACTTCATGAAAATAGGTGGTTCACCCAATTGGGTTAGCCAATGACCTTTGAAAGAGGGCATGGTTGTTCTTTGTTGGTGCAACCGACCATATCCAACCGACAATCCATACTGTAGTTATTCAAAACTAATCTAATTCATCCTATGTTTTCATCAACACCAATTAATCACAACTCTCGCAAGAATTGTAGTATTCTTGCAACGACCTTGTTTCACTCTTTTGAAATACTTTGAACCATTTAACATTTTAACTAAAGAAAATAAACAGAATTTGAGCAACCATTTTGTCGGGAAAAAAATCGATATTGCTTTGTCCAAATTTGGTCGATTCTTAAAGAAACTGAACATAAATAAGTTACTGTCTTCAATAACGACCTGATGACATGCTCTGATAGGGGATGCCTAATAACATAAAAAGATGAGTACAAATAATTTCGATTTTATAGAAATAAGCTCAGATTAATCTAATTTAAATAAATATTAATTCTAATACATTCATTTTTTTATGATATTTGTACACGTTTTTTTATTAAGTAATTTAGATTTAAGAGTGAGTGCCCTAGAACCTGTTCGAAGCCGGTCAAACGGTTACGGTTTCGGTTCCTCAAAAAGAGAAACTCGTCTAATCGGTTTCATTTTCGATTCTCAAAAAATACCGGTAACCGGAACCTGGAACCTGTTTAGAGAGAGAAATATGAATAATTTTTTATTTTTACTGTCATTTCTTTTGTTTTTCTGTTCTTTTTCTATTTGTTTTTTTTTCCGTTACAAAAATTGACTCTTCAAATAGAGAATTTAATGCAACATCAGTTAATTTACTACTACTAGTTGAAGAATAAATCATCATATTTTTCAAGTAACTAGGATAAAAAAAATACAAACTTACTAAACTAATTTTCTTTTTTGTATAAAGATACAAGATAAAGGTAGGAAAGATCAAATAAATAAGAAAATTTAATTTATTAGGTCCTATAATTTGAACATT
>JAKOGI010000100.1:497500-512500 GCA_029747015.1 Carnegiea gigantea | reverse complement strand
GAGCAGAGAACGAGAGAGCAGAGAACAGGGAGGACGAGCGGGAACGAGCATAGAGCGTTGAAGAGGAGGCCCTGGAATCGATTTTCTGCAAAAATCAGAGACCGACGTATTTTGGTCTCAATTGGAGACCGAAATAGCTATCCGGTCTCTAAATTCCTTTTTGTGATTAGAGACCAAATATGTAGTTGGTCTCAAATGGAGACCGAATCCACATTTCGGTCTCTGGATTAATTGCAATTTGAAACCAAAATATTTATTTTGAATCCACATTACGCGGTCTCCAAATTTATTTTGAGACCAAAAAATTTTTCGGTCTCTGAAAATCACCAGATCCTTCTCGAACAGTGAAATCATTGGAGACCGAAATCGTTTTGGTCTCTAATTGAGACCGCGTAATGTTTCGGTCTCCAAAATCTGAGACCGAAATTTATGTTGGTCTCAACTGGAGACCGGATAGTAAATTTCGGTCTCCAAATTGGCTTCAATTTGATACCAGCGTGTTTGGTCTCTGAATTCGGTCTCCAAACTTCATCAGAGACCGATTTTTATTTCGGTCTCTAAATTTCGGCCTCAATTGGACCGGATTCGTGTAGTGACCACCCTAGCCACCCCCACTCTACGGCGACATATCTTTTGCTTCGGGAACTTGATAGAGTGTGAAGAAACGAGACTCACTAATACTCTCATGTTTCTAGCGTAGCTCCTGTAATGGCTATTAAAAGACCGTGAACCAATTGCAAAGCTAAAGATAATGCTGAAAAACTCTAAACCCCCCGCCTCTTCGGGAAGCAATCACATATTAGAAGCCTTCGTACTGACCTTAGCAAGACCAAAGTCGAGCAGACAATCTTTGTTGATTTTGCAAGAAAACAGAAAGTTCCCAGGTTTGATATCTCCATGAAACACATTCTGCAAGAGTGTAACTGTACTTATTCTTCTTAATCTCCAAAAGACCTCCACAGAAGAGATATTTGTTTATGTTGTCGAGTACTTGAAGGGGACTATCAATTATGGTCTGTTTTTTACAGCCCAGCCATGTCGCCTCCAAGTTTCTAATTGCTGACATCATGACCAAAGCTCTTCCCAGTGCTCAGCATGGCTTCTTATCATCCAAGCTGGGACTTGTCTACTTTCCACCAAGCCCAACTTGACCCCCCGGGGGGGGGGGGTGTGGCTGTTGAAGAGATATTTGTTTATGTTGTTACCACAACTTGTTTATTCCAAGGTATTTTATATTTAAAAAGTTAAGAATGTCAGACTGCGGGCTAAGCATATTTAAAGGATATCTATTTTTTTTTTTTTTTTGAATTAGCGGTATCCCTGAACACCTTAAAATCTAACATAGATCCGCCCATGTAATGAGGGCCCGGACGTTAGTGAGCTCCTTGCATTTGCATCCAATATGATGTTGATGCTGCTGTAAAATGGCAGAAGTGAAGTCACATTTTCCAGTCATTGGATATAGTGCAGATTTCATTTTCTGTTAAAATAATTAGTATTGGACCTATGCTTTGTATGAGTTTGTTCAAAATTTTATGTCTTCATATTTACGGGTTTAATATTTGTAATATGTTTAGCTCATAATTTTTTATTGAGAAAATACAAATTTAATACCAACTTAATTTGATTAATTTATTCATGAATTGAAAGAAGAATTGAAAAGAAAATGTATGAAATACAAAATTTCGAATGAAGATCTGTAATACGATCGAACCAAACACCAACCGCAATATAAATCCAATGAATGTAAAATAAAATTGCAAAACCTATAGCAAATTATGTAGTATTTGAAGCAAATTATAATAGTGAAGAGTAGCAAACAAAGATAAAGGCAGTGCTTAAAAAAAAAAATTCTAATTCTACTACTATATGTGTTCTATCATATATCATTGAAAATATTCAAAAGGAATAGGAAGGAAGTTAAATGAAAGAAGAAAGGGGGGAAAAAAAGAATTTAACATGTCAATCCACTCAACCATATATAATCCCTTTTTATACCAAATTCTCCCATATTCTAGCTTTAATTAATCACTTTTGATTTGCTAGCTTTATATTTCATTGGTACAATTTATAGGTTAATATATTGAATTGACTCCCATTAAGTTTTGACTACAATAATTAATGTTTCAATGGTAGTTGTAGAATTGTGACTTATAATATATAAATAAAGAAACAAATCCAAATGACACTTTATATACTTTCAAATTCAATTTATTATCTATTTAGTCAAATTCTAAGAATGATTTACTCGTTCCAAAGTGCAGCTTCAATTAAACTAAGAAAACTAAACTAAATCATTATTTCCATAATGTGATGACAAAAATGTATTACTTAATTCCTGGAACTTAAGTATTCGTCATTCATGTCTTTCCGTAGAGTTTTTTTTTTCCCATTTATAATAAAACACACGAAAAATGATAAGTGTCTTGTTATAAGACACTTTTTTTAAGTGTCTTATTTCCACTTAAAATGTGTATTATCACATATTAAATTAGAAAAGATGGCATGATTGAATAGTGAAAGGATGTCAAAACTTATAAGTTCTGTAAAATTATCATTTTATGCATAATCCTTCACATTTACAAAATCAAACATGTGATATGCCTTCACGGATGGGGTTGATTCGGTTAAGGTGTTAGTTTGTATTTTTTAGCGTAACCAACGAATATTAATGCCTTATAACTCATAATAAGTTGTAATTATTAAAAATATGATGATTTTAAATCATAAAATATATTAATTTGAGTTAAAACAATACATTTAAGAGTGTCTTGCATTAAGACACTTTATTTCTTTTTTTTTTTTTTCATTCATCATATATACAACACTCCCTGGGATACATGAAAAAAAAGTTTTTTTTTCAAAATTTTAAACTATACTATAGGGTCACACGGGGGAAATATTTACCTAACGAGGCAATAGGCAAAGGAAAATGGCATTGAAGCCGATGATGAGGGCGTAGGAGGTGTAGAGGACATGGTGTTGGGCAGAGGTTGGAAAGAGAAGGCACCCGAACGTGGATAGCGCCATTGATGCAAACATCAACATCAACTGTTCTCGAGGACATTTAATTTTGGCTATTAACTTTGATGCTGGGTTGCTAATCTCACCCAATATCCTTGATATCCACGACGAACTAGTGGCGGAAACAGCCACCGCGGGGGATGAAGTGGGGATCATGATCACCACCTCTGCGTCCCTATGGGCTAACAATGATGGATTGGAGGTTGCCGCCGGTGATGAGCATGAAGCGGCGTCGGAAGCGGCAGAGAGAACTGTCTCTGCCACTGCTGACGACAATGAATTGGAGGAAGTTGCCGGCACCGGTGATGAACATGAAGCGACAGAGAGAACGGGCTCTGCCACTGCTGACAACAATGAATTGGAGGAAGTTGCCGGCACCGGTGATGAACATGAAGCGACAGAGAGAACGGGCTCTGCCACTGCTGACAACAATGAATTGGAGGAAGTCGCCTGCGCCGGTGATGATGAACATGAAGCATCAGTGGAAGCAGAAGAAAGAGGAGTCTCCGCCACCGCCCTCTTCGCAGATGATGACAAAGCATTGGAGGAAGTCGCCGGCGCTGCTGATGACGAACATGAAGCGACGGCGGAAGCAGAAGAACGAGGAGTTTCCGCCACCGCGATCTTCGCAGATGTGGCTCTCGGTGCCAACGCTGAAGGGCAGATAGTAGCAGCAGAAGGATCGGAAGCCACCACCACCCTATTCAATGGTGAATCGGAGGTAGGCAACGAAGATGAGGTGGTGGTAGAAGCAGCAAGAGCAACCCAAGAGTAGAGAAGTAGCCAAAGAACACCAACCAAAATCATCACTGGGTGGGTGTTGAATGGCGAAGTTGAACTGTCATCACTAGAACGACCACCTTGGTTGCCGTTGAACTTGAGCTGAAGGAGGTCGAGAATGACCCCCACCAAAAAACTCACAATTGGATGCAGGTACATTTTGGAATTGAGGTGATCGATGGGCATTCATCAGTGTATATATAGGGATCTGTCATTATCAATTGGCATCAAAAGTGCCACAACTATGGAGTGAAAAGTCTCATAAGTATTACCTAATCTTGCGTCTTTGTTGGCCACGACATGGTCTACTTCTTTCAAAGTGTTTTAGTTTTCACAGTAAGTTGAGTTAATAATTAGAAAAAGTTTATGGTTGCCATAACTTTATACCATGCATGGCGTCATGATATGTAGCATCTCGCATTATCAATTACTCACGCTCAAGCCACACTCAAGCCCGCCAAGTATGACCGCATCTCTAGTCTAAATGTACCACACCAAAGAAAAAATGGCCACTTTTACACTTTGATGATTGCCTTATTGCTTGTAGGATTGCCTTTTGTATTCTACTTGGTTGGCTTCCCCCCGGAGCAATATTAGCATTAGTACAAACAACATTTGTAATGAAAGCCAAGCCTGAATAATTACATGTGTTCAAACATAAAGAAGCCATTCAGCTTTCAAATAAATAATACAAATTTTACTACCGCTTGATTTCAAAACTATAACAGTTTTATCACGAGTAATCTTCTATGACATAATATTTTTATTGTTGATAGAAGATCTCATAATCCATACCATAGTTATTTCAAACAAATCTAATTCATCCAATATTTTCATCAACACCAATTAATCACAACTCCGGTAAGAATTGTAGTATTCTTGTACCAACCTTCTTTCGCTTTTTCTAAGTACCTTGAACCATTTAGCATTTTAACTAAAGAAAATAAACAGAATTTGAGCTACCATTTTGTTGGGGAAAAAAAAATCAATATAGCTTTTGTCCAAGATTTGGTCAATCCTTAAAAGAAACTTAACATAAGTAACAAGCTAAGGTCTTCAATCACGACCTGACGACATGCTCTAATAGGGAATGTCTAATAACGTAAGTTAAGATGAGTGCAAATAATTTTGATTCCATAGAAATAAGCCCAGATTAGTCTAATTCAATAAATATTAATTCTAATAAGTTCATTTTTTATGATATTTTGTACAAGTTTTATTGTCAAGTAATTTAGATTTAATGGTGATCAAGGTTCTCGAGTACCTTAAAACATGTTCGAAGCTGGTCAAACGATTACGGTTTCGGTTTCTAGAAAAGAGGAACTGTTCTAATCAGTTTTAGTTTCGGTTTTTGTTCTCAAAAAATACCCAGAACCGAAAAGTGGAACTTGTTTAGAGAGAGGAACATGAAAATTTTTTTATTTTTACTACCTTTTCTTTTGTTTTTCTATTCTTTTTCTATTTGATTTTTTTGTTACAAAAATTGACTCTTTAAATAGAGAATCTAATACAATATTAATTAATTAATTTACTACTACTAGTTGAAGAATAAATCATCATTTTTTTCAAGTAGATAAGATAAAAAAAATACAATCTTAATAAATTAAATTTCTTTTTTGTATAAAGAAGAAGATGAACGTAGAAAAAGATCAAATAAATGAGAAAATTTAATATTTTAGGTCCTATATTTTGAACATTATACATGATGGGTACTCTATAATTAGAACCGGAACCTAATGCTACGGTTTTGATTCCTAAAAAGACATGGACCTATTTAACTTGTTCTGATTCTAGTTTATAATTTTTTTTATATAAATTTAACATCGGTTTACATACGTTCAATTTATGTAACTGTATTGAAATAAGTTGGAAAAAGAAACTCATCTTCTTTCGAACTTGTTTTATTCTGTATGGTAAGTTCAATTAAGTTGAAATATGCAAACCCTAGGTGAGCACTGCCGCTCTTTCCAGGAACGTCCTATGAAAAGGATGGATGCTGCTACTTAAATATATTGAATAAAAATGGCTTTCGTACTATGATGATTCCAAGAGGCTGTGGGTCATTGTCACCAAAGACACATCCACGTCTGTAAAGTTTGTGGGGAAAGGTCAAGGCCCCAAGCAAATGTGCCATCTCATCAGTCATCACGACTGCCTCCTTAATTTCAACGGTGATTGTTTTTCATTAAATTTCATTATCTCCTTTGAAATTAAAAGTCTATAAAATACAAAAGACACTCTTGGATTGAGTTGCAACTTATTTCATTATGTAATAAATTGAAAATAAAAAATAGGATTGAATAGTACTCAGGAGCAAAATCTTTTTTTTTTTTTTTAACCGGAGTATAAACTGAATATAATTCTTCTAAAAATTTTGGCCAACATGAATGTAAATATTACTAGATAACAATAATAATAATATTTTTGATCACAACTCTCATAAGCATCGTAGTATTATTGTAACAACCTTCTTTTGCTTTTTTTCGTACTTTGAACCATTTAGCATTTTAACTACAGAAAATAAACAGAATTTGAGCTACCATTATTTTGTCGCCAAAAAAAAATCAATATGGCTTTTTCGAAAATTTGGTCAATGTTTACAGAAACTAAACATAAGTAACAAGCTAAGGTCATCAATCATGATCTGACGACACATTCTGTTAGGGGATGTCTAATAACATAAGTTAAGATGAGTACAAATAATTTTGATTCCATAGAAATAGACTCATATTAGTCTAATTCAACAAATATTAATTCTAATAAGTTTATTTAATTTGTTGGAGTATAAAAGTGAGTATTATCCTACATTAATAAAATACAAGAAATATGAAAGTGAGTGTTGTCCTACATGGATGAAATTCAAGGGTTTGAGTATTTATATAAGCTTGTGAGTTACTTCACCCGTTGTCAATTGGTTTTGTGTTAGAATCTCATTTGAGCCTTTATACATGACTCTTTGTTAATTGCCCAATTAATATAAAATTTAACATCATTTTTTATGATATTCGTACACATTTAATTGTCAAGTAATTTAGATTTAGGGGTGAGCAGGTTCTCGAATCCCCTAGAATCTGTTCGGAGCCGATCAAATAGTTACGGTTTCGGTTCCTAAAAACGAGGAACCAATCTAATCGGTTCCAGTTCTTAAAAAAATACCTGGATCCGGAACCTAGAACCCGTTTGGAGAGAGGAAAATGAATATATTTTTTAAATTTTTACTATCTTTTCTTTTCTTTTTCTATTCTTTTTCTATTTGATTTTTTCCGTTACAAAAATTGACTCTTCAAATAGAGAATTTAACGCAATACCAGTTAATTTTCTACTACTGGCAGTAGAAGAATAAATCATCGGATTTTTCAAGTAACTAAGATTAAAAAAATACAAACTTAATAAACTTTTTTTTTGTGTAAAGATAGAAGATGAAAGTAGGAAAAGATCAAATAAATAAGAAAATTTAATTTATTAGGTTCTACAATTTGAACATTAAGCATGACAGGTACTCTTTAATTGGAATTGGAACCTGAGGTTATGGTTTCGGTTCCCAAAAAGTTAGGAACCTATTTGACTAGTTCCGGTTCTGATTTCCTATTTTTTAGATGGGTATCCGAAACCGCTCACCTCGTATTTAGATTATTTCAATTCAATAGAAATAAGTTTATACAAATTTAACATCGCTTTACATAAATTCAATCTATGTAAGTGTAGGGAAAATAAGTTGGAAAAAAAAGTCATCTTATTTCGAACTTGTTTTATTTTTTATAGTAAGTTGAGTTAATAATTAGAATTTAAGTTGAAATAAGTGTACGCAAACCTTAGGTCGGCACTGCTGCTGCTCTTTCCAGGAAAGGTCCTTTGAGAAGAATGGATGCTGCCACTTTAATTAGAACAAAATTATGCTAATTAATCCATCTACATTGCTTGAAATAACGATTCCAAGTGCCTGGGGGTCATTGTCGCCAAAACGGTTAACGTTCTTATCGTTGGTCCATCTAATCAGTTATGGTTGGTAAGATGAGGCCAAAGCTCAACGCGGGCAATTTCTTATGTATTTCTAGGAGCACATCCTCTTATTGTTTATGTGTATATATTTTCTGATGTGGCTGTTGAAAGTATGTGCTATTAGGGATACATTATATATATATTGCTCAAAGCACCCCGCAAAGATGTCTCCATCATTAGTGACCACTACTGCTTCCTCAGTGTTAGAGTATAAATCTATTCCTGGGCCTTCAATTATTAGCTTAAGTTTTTGGTTGAGTTGGTTCTTGAACATGGTATCAGAGCCTTTCTGAGTGGAAGGTCTCAAGTTCGAATCTCAACAACTCCTATATTGATTTATTGCACAAGATAAGGAGTGTTTTTGCAGCATCCACGCTTTAAGTCCAAAGGGCATTTGCATGAGGGGACGTGCTAGAGTATAAAGCTATTCCTGGGCCTTGAACCATCAGCTTAAGTTTTTGGTTGAGTTGGTTCTTAAACACTTAGTTTCAACCGTCTTTGCCAAAGCACCCCACAAAGATGTCCATCTAATAAGTGATTACTTACTGCTTCCTTCAACCGTCTTTTGTTTTTCTCTCTTTCTTAATTAAATTTCATTTTTCCTTTGAAATTAAAAGTCTCCACTATAAAATACAAAAGACAATTTTGGATTGAGTTATAACTTACTAAATTATGTAATAAATTGAAAATAAAAAACAGGATTGAACAGTACATGCAGGAGCGAAATCTTAAATTTTTTTGATGGGAGTAAACTGAATATAATTCTTTTAAAAATTTTGGCCAATCTGACTATAAATATTGCTAGATAACAACAACAATAATAACAACAATAACAATAACAATAATAATAAATTTACCTCTAATAAAAATAAAATTACTTTTGTTAGAAAAATTCCACATAAGAATAAATTGTTAACTCCCTCAAAACCCATAAATTAAATTTAAGTGAAAGGCATATTTGAAACTTGACTATACAATTGCTGAAATTGCTCTTGATAATGATATTCTAATTATGATGGAATAATATTGTATGATTTTGATTATGGATAACACAATTGCTGAAATTGCTCTTGATAATAATTATGATGAAATAATCTGATTATGGATAACAAAATATCCCACGATTGTAGGGATGACCACTTAATTCCCTCTAACAATGATTTTGCTTGATACTTGCCTTGAATTATGGAAAACAATTGCCAAGAAAATCCTCATTAACAAAAAGAATGGGAAGTAGTCGTTGAGAATATTCATCAGCTTAAAAATTAGAAGAAGCAGTTCAAAGAATATCAAAACAAGCCAAAAACAGCTCATAGCTGTTGGTTGCTGAGTTTGCTAAGATTTCAAGGGCATTGAACTGCAGTCCAAGGCATTAAACTGAAGCTGGAATCCAGATTGTGTCTAACGATTAGTTTCTAATAAATCCTCCAAGTTTTCCCTATAAATACAAAGCTGAATCATAGCTGAGGGCATCAAGAATTACAAGCACTCATTGGTATACTACTCACTCAAGCAATACATTGGCATACATTATGTTTAAACTTGCTTCCTTTACATTTGAGTTGTATTGTTCATATAGAGTTGAAGGTCAACTCTACCAAGCCTAGTTGAATTGTTCAACTTGTGATTTGAAACTTAGAGTAGGGTGTACTCTAGAGTTGTAATTATCCCTCTTAATAATATCGGGTTAACTCTAAAGTTAGGGAACTCTAGGCAGGTATTAAGCCTTTTGAGACCCAATCTCATTAACAATCGATTGTGTTTTGTTCATATTTACTTTTTTGCATTTACTTTTCGATTGAAGAATCACCCTCAATTATCACCCTATTCATCCTTTTAGGGCGATCTTATAGCCTTTGATTCTTCACAAATACGTAACCATCAAGTACTCTGTTGACAATCAGAGGAGTGCTTGATTTGAAAATTTGTCACTCGATATAGCTGACTAATGACTAAGCTATCCAGAAGAAACTGATCCTCCAATCTATTGAAGATACATGGCCGCGTTCACACAGGATGAAAGAAGAAGAGAATAGCAAAGCGGAGAGAGAAAATGAGGAGGTTGGTTCCATCAAGTTCGTTAGGGGGTCAACACTTGTGCTCCTTTCGGAACCAGCCGGTGACCAATGATTTTGAGAGAGAAGCAGCTGATGACATTGATGATCGTTTCAAATTTGGCTTCCTTTTTTTCCTCTCTCAGTCCAAGAATGGAAATATGCCTTTGATTTTTCAATCTTTGCTAGCTGTATACAACACCATTTGATATGATTGAGAGATTTTTCATGTATTGATCAGTCTTCTTCAATTTTTATTTTAGATATCTGTTCTATTTCGTGATAATATACAGCTGTAAACTGTAAGAAGATATAAGAAACTGTAAGAAGATGCAAGGAACTGTAAAAAGATGCAAGGAGCTGTAAGAAGATATGAGGAGCTGTAAGAAGATATAAGGATAGATGTAAAAAGTTGTTGAATATTATAGAAATCTATATGGGATGTAAGAAGATGTAAGAAGATGTAAGGAGATGTAAGAAGATATAAAAATTATCTTAAGGATGTAAGGAGCTATAAGGAGATGTAAGAAGCTGTAATGAGATGTAAGCTCTTAACTAAATCCTCAAAAATGCGAAATAGAACAGGGTCATAATCTTTTGGAACTACAAGAGTCAATTTGTATATTCACAAGATAACAAATATCAAAACACAGAATAAAACTATCTATGAAGTAAGACGTAATTATTTATTATATTGTCATAAATTATCATAACATATGAATCCCCCCCCCCAAATAATAATAACACACCAAGCTAGTGCCAAATAATAAAAACCAAAAATATCACATAGTTTAATTTTTAAAATTCGTACTTATAAAGAGAAAAGTGAAAAATAGGCATTTTTTTAATTTTTTAATTTTTCTTTTGGATTCTTCAAATAAAAACGTAGTCTCAAATACTCAAGTAAGCCCCGATATTAAAAAGCATCAACTGTTCAACAACGGCACCAACAACTTTACAAATCAAAAGCGCACACGTGTATGGTGTAGCTATAACTAACAACCGGCAAATATGGGTCATATCTACAAAGAATTGTATTTTCTAGAACTAGATCCAACTGCTTTCATTTCAACTTTTTGTGTTCCATTGGCTGCAATTTTTTTTTTTTGGGGGGGCCATTCTGGGATGAGGCATGACACGGGCACCCTTGTCCAGAAGCACGACCGTGTCATGCCGACCTTGGGTTTTTTATAAGCGTGATTTGTGCTTAGTTAGATAGAGTTTTTGGTAAGTTTTAGAGTTAGACTTAGCTTAGGGTTAACCATTAAAAACCCCATAACCCCATTTTGGTTGACTTTGATTCAAAATTGTAGATTTTGAAGTTCATTCAAGCAATTAAAACTAAGTTTCCTCTTCCCTTTCTCTCTCGGTTTCATATTTTGTGCTTGCTTAGATTATGTTAGTTCTTGTGTTTGATTTTGTTTAGTTAAAGGTTTAGTTTTTTTGTTAATCCATGTTTACTAGTTTGTTAGATTATGCTAGATTAATTTTCTCTCTCTAGTTTATGTTTGTATATATGGATGTTAGTTTAGTGTCGTTAAGTTTAATTGTGCTTTTTATAATGATTAATAACTAGTTTTTGTTGACTTGAATTGTGATTAGGCTTTTGATGTCTAATTAGTCTTGAACTAGGCCCAACCACCCCTAATTTATACTTTCAATTAAGAGTTTTCTTCCATGCCCGTCACACTTGATGTAATGCTTCCAAGAGTTTTTTGTCCATATTTTTGGGTGGTTGTTCAATAATCGGGGTTTAGATACAAAAATAGTTCGGATCCTAATTAGATCATAGAGTTCCTAGTCTCGTGGTCTAATAGGGCTAACTCTATAAAAATACATGGTTAAACCAATTAGACTAGTCCATGACCTTGAAAGAGGACTTAGTTAGTCTTTGATAGTGCAACCGACTACTTCCAGTTGTCGATATAGGTGAGTAAGACGATTAATAATATTGCACATAATATACAAAAATCTAGTCCGAATGATTCCCCATCCCTCCAATTAGATTTTACGTGAGTAAGATAAGCCCTAATCGAGCTTCAATGGACCCAAATAAGGCTTTCTTAAGAACAATTACAAATCACACATAATTAATCCTTGAACGTCAATTGGCCGAGTCGCACGCTGTGCACTTTTGCACGGACAGCCGTATGCTCCTTTGTTTGTCACTGTTCAATGAGATGCAAGCCGTGTACTCTAACACTGGCAGCCATGTGAACAAT
Organism: Carnegiea gigantea; assembly: GCA_029747015.1. Classification (NCBI taxonomy): domain Eukaryota; kingdom Viridiplantae; phylum Streptophyta; class Magnoliopsida; order Caryophyllales; family Cactaceae; genus Carnegiea; species Carnegiea gigantea. The sequence continues at coordinate 500,421 of JAKOGI010000100.1, read as the reverse complement.
CGACTTTTTAATAGCTTGTGGAGTTTTTGCACCATCATACAAATATGCACGGTAGGTTGTGCAATGTCTAAACCTTCGTTCTTGACTTCTTCGAAGCTCTCGTCGACTCCTCGAACCTTTTCCTTAGCTCAATCATTGCTTCTTGCTCATATTTCAATTATTGATCATAGATTCTCTCAAATTTGGACAAAAACACGATATTTTGGGACCATCCTACGCCAAACTCTGGAATCGATATTATTTCCTACAAAATAAACAAAAGCAGTCTAAATCTTAGAAATTAGTATTTATTACGAACAAAATTCGGAAAAATGAGGGTATATTTTGATTACGATATTTGGGATAGAAAAATATCGCTTTGTTTGTTTGTCAAGCCTAGCTCATGGGGAGCTCGAGTCGAGCTGAACGAAACTCCTTTGGTGACACAAGCTAAGCTCGAGCCTGATGAGTTTAGTATCATGGACTTGGCAAGCCAAAAGACAACCAAGCTTAAATGAGTGAGGTAATGAGCCTAAGAAGCTTCCGAGCCTTTCTAATAAACAAATATTAAATAGTAAAACTTTCTATATAAAGATAACTACTTAAGTGAAAGCTACTATTTACAGTCACACTATAATAGTAACATTGTGTCGCTTTTATCTCCTACTGATCTTCTTCCTTCTTTGTCTTCTCTCATTTCTTTACCATTTAGACTTTTCATCGTCTCATATGCTTATGTAAAGGTACAGGTAGAGCAATTGCACCACTTGCACTAGCATAACCTTGGCCTCATTGCCGAAGGACTAATGATCCGAACAAGCCATTATCTACGAACAAATGTGACAATTATGATTATCCAATAGTCACACGTGCGGATATATTCACATATCGCTCTAGCGTTCACTTGTGAGCCTCATTATACATCTATGCCTAAGAAGGCAATCTACATCCAAGCCCTAACGGCAAACTTAAGTCTTAGATAAATCGAACTTAAGCTCATATCGTGAATCCTTGTCATAAACACGATTAGGCTTCAGTCTTAGACAAGCCTCAGACAAACTGAGACAAAGCTTGAGCCTCATGTAAGACGAGCTCGAACCTTATTTTAAGGAGCACATGCAGGAAGCCAAGAGCTGAGCTCGAGCCCAAGACAACGAGTTAAGATTCTAGTTTGGCAAGCTTGCACTCTACTCAACTCAAGGGGACTCTACCTATAGGCAATCCATTCTGTCATACCTTATAGCTACCAATAACCTAATTTTAACAAACCTGCAAGGTAAAATGAGCATATGAGATGAGGATGAGCTGGTTTCAAGACTTATCAAAAGTTTATAACTATATATTTACTATTTTGAAATTCAAACAGATTACTCCTAAGTATGCTTAAAACCCTCAAATTAGCACGCTATAAAACTCATGGCCATTATAATCTTAATCTGTTATACACTAGTGGTTATTTGGCCTCAAATTAATAGAGGGCTCACGACCCCTAAAAAAGAGTAATGTCTCCATAGTCTCTATGCAAATTCTACTGTATTATTTTGTGCTATTAGATAGTCTTATTCCACCAATAATAAGACAGTTTACCTTGTGTAGTTTTTCAATAGTTATAGAGGCAAAATAGTGATCCCAAACATGTGTCAATTCACTTGTTCATTGCAAATACAAATGTAATTCTTATCTACTAAAAAAAAAACTCTAATCTTCAGGTCCCCCTTCCTTCAAACTTATTCATAAGGTGTGGAATCTTAGCTAAGAGGGTACTGGGTAGGAGAGATAGAGAGATAGACAAATGTGAAGGCATGAATTTTTATGATATTTGTACACGTTTTATTGTTAAGTAATTTAGATTTAAGAGTGAGTAAGGTTCTTGAGTGCCCTAGAACCTATTCGAAGCCGGTCAAACGGTTACGGTTTCGGTTCCTCAAAAAGAAAAACTGGTCTAATCGGTTTCATTTTCGATTCTCAAAAAATACCCGTAATCGAAACCTGGAACCTGTTTAGAGAGAGAAATATGAATAATTTTTTATTTTTACTGCCATTTCTTTTGTTTTCCTATTCTTTTTCTATTTGTTTTTTTTTTCCACTACAAAAATTGACTCTTCAAATAGAGAATTTAATGCAATATCAGTTAATTTACTACTACTAGTTGAAGAATAAATCATCATATTTTTCAAGTAACTAAGATAAAAAAAATACAAACTTACTAAACTAATTTTCTTTTTTGTATAAAGATACAAGATAAAGGTAGGAAAGATCAAATAAATAAGAAAATTTAATTTATTAGGTCCTCTAATTTGAACATTATGCGTGACGGGTACCGTGTAATCGGAAGCGGAACTTGAGATTCCAGTTCCGGTTCCCAAAAAGTTAGGAACCTATTTGACTGATTCCAGCCGGTTCTGATTTTCAATTTCGTAGATGGGTATTCGGAGCGGCTCACCCTTATTTAGATTATTTCAATTCAATAGAAATAAGTTTATATAAATTTAACATCGATTTACATTAGTTCAATTTATGTGAATGTAGTGAAAACAAGTTGGAAAAAAAAGTCACCTTCTTTCGAACTTATTTTATTTTTTATGGTCAGTTCAATTAAAGTTGAGCTAAGCAAATTAACTTTAGGTGAGCACTGCTGCTCTTTCCAGGAAAGATCCGATGAAAAGAATGGGTTTTCCATTCACACTACTAGTTGAAGATTGAACACCTTAGGTCGGTTCGTCCCCTAAATGAACACCTGCAGCACCTGCTTCGAGTAATTTTCTCATAATCTCATGCATGCACGGTGATGGCGACAGGTCGAACTCCAAATCATATGAAAAAGATGTTGTCTCATCAGTCATCACGAGTGCTTCCTCAATTTAAAACGTCATTGCTTCCTTAGTTTAAAAGTCATTCCTTTTGCTGTCTTTCATAATTAAATTTCATTATCTCCTTTAAAG